>MCFE01000575.1:0-56733 GCA_002104905.1 Basidiobolus meristosporus CBS 931.73 | reverse complement strand
CAATACGTACCCTGATGTTCCCACCATCATCAACGACAACGACTAGAGTTGGTAAGAGAATCTGGAGTTCAGTGTCTACACGCAACGCAACGCAACAGCACATACTCAGAATATACCTCTATGAACCGAGGTGCTCAGCAGATCCAAGATTTGGATGAGGGAGGTGTTCTCGGTGATGGAATAGAACGGGTTTTGTTGGGATAGGTCTGGGAAGGTGATCAGCGTGCTGTCCGAGGGAGAAGGCGAGGGTTACGAGAAGTACCTGAGGCGAGTTTGACCGGGATTCTCTCCGCGTTCGAGGTTTTTTTTAGCAGGTCGGTGATTTCTTGTGAAGTTTCGATGTCGAGGATACTGCTTCGCTCCTTCACACCTAGCACGTACGTGAGCATGTCGCGATAGTCGAACATCCCCACAAACGAGCCGGTTTCCCTATCGTAGATGGGGGCCGAGCTGACCCCGGTTTCGATCAGGGTCTATTCGTGGAGAGGTTTAGCTCGTAATTGGAGTTCTGGTTGACTTGACACAAGACAGCCTTACCTGTACGGCGGTTTCCAGGGTGACCTCACCATCACTAGTTTTAGTAAAACAGCTTAGTAAGCAGGGGGGGATGGGCACTACTCAACGACTACATACATGACGATGACTTCCTGAACTTTGATAAGATCCTTGGCTTTGATCATGCCCCAGTCATTCTGAACTTCTGAAAGACCAGCACGATGGGCAGAATAGTCGGTTTGACTCATATGGAGAACTAAGAAAAGACTAGAAATTTGATTTAATAATACGAAGGCTCGATTTTCGAAGAGTTCACGTATTTATTGCGTCCAAAGGAACGGAGCAGTCCCAAGCTTGGCTTCTAGATCCACTCATTGGTCACAGGTTTCAACCACAATCCTAATCGATCCAGCTGGAGAAGTCCGCTGCGAGAGAATCGCACTAATTCGATTGCCATGAGATCATTTGATGTTGAAACCGTCATTTTATGGCAATGGTTAGCGACACTACTCCAAAAACGCCTAAAATTGTGATCTGATGTGGTACTCATTGTAGCCACCAAGTGCTCACATCATGTCAAATTCCGCATATTCGTAGTCTGATGACGGTCCCTACGAGAATCGCCATCCCGATACGACCCAGCCCAACCCTAACCCTTACCGTGATCCTAATCAACCCCGCTAATTCCTTGCATTATTTTGCCAAACCTGCCTAAATAGCAGCGAGGTAAAATTGTGGGAATTTGGCGAAGGGTCGCTTGAGCGGGGTTGACCAATACTTCCCACAGAATGACCGAAAAAAACACAAAAACCACCCTCTTCGTAGGCAAGTTAGATCGAACACCCACTCGACTTGGATCAGATGGAACCCGTACTGAACTAAACCATAGGTGGTCTCGACGAGTTGGTGAACGAGGAGATCCTCTCCGCGGCTTTTCTCCCGTTTGGAGATCTGGTGGAAACCCAGATCCCCAACAACCCCAGTTCACGTAAGCAGTGGTTCCTTTCCTGATGGACAACCAGTGCGGTCCACACCTCCCCCCCCCACCACTCACCCCTTCGTTTTCCTCCCCCCTTAGGTGAGCAGCATCGCGGTTTTGGCTTTGTTGAGTTCGAGAACCCGGAGGATGCCCAAGCGGCCATCGACAACATGCATAACTCGGAGCTTTACGGAAGGGTCATCAAGGTGAATCTCGCGAAACCAGGTGCCAGGAGAGAAGCGCCCACACGCGCCGGTAGGGTTCACTCAGTCATATTTCGCTCAGGACGAGGTGGTAACCTTTCGTTGGGTAGTGTGGTCCGAGGATGCCTGGCTCAAGGATAGTGCTCCTCCGGCGACGGAGGAACAGTCGGCCCCCGAGCCGGCTGCCAAGAAACCAAAGGTCGAGGAAAGCGCGGATACCCCCGTGGAGACCGGATATAAGAGCAATCCAAAGTAAGGCTCTCACGTTCACCTACGTGGTTTGATCGTCGTGGATTCGGCTAACCTAGCCTCAAACGTTAGGGTGTTCTTCGATATCGAGATCGGTGGGGCCAAGGCTGGGCGCATTGTTATGGAACTAAGGGCCGATGTTGTTCCTCGTACGGTCGAGTAAGTATCATGGGCCGCATATAGCTTGGGACGAACACTAACTCTTTGGCATCCGCAGGAATTTCCGCGCTTTGTACGTGCACTCGTGACATCCCTGGTGGGGTTGGCTGATTTCGTTAGTAAAGACCTGCTGACCCATTGAATTGTTAGGTGCACTCACGAGAAAGGATTCGGATACAAGGGCTCTTCGTTCCATCGTGTAAGTATCCCCCCATAAACCGATGACCGTCACTTCGCTAACCCGCCATCACAGATCATTCCCGAGTTCATGTGTCAAGGAGGTGAGAGGTGATCAACGGGGGAGGATTTTGTTTCCCTGCCGACTCACCGATTCATCTAGGGGACTTCACGAACCACAATGGAACCGGGGGGAAGTCGATCTACGGGGGAAAATTCGCCGACGAGAATTTCATCCTCAAGCACACCGGGCCCGGCATCCTGTCTATGGCGAACGCCGGACCCAACACCAACGGATCCCAGTTCTTCATTTGTACCGAGAAGACCGAGTGGTAGGAGGAGCATTTGTACCGCTTCCATACATGCGAACCATCTTGCTAACCGTTCTCCCTTCCCCCCAAGGTTGGATGACAAGCATGTGGTGTTTGGCCAGGTTGTGGCTGGACTGGACGTCGTGCGCAGGATGGAGAAGCTCGGGACCAGCTCTGGTAAGCCAACCAAGAAGGTCGTGATCCGGGATTGCGGACAAGTATGAATAGGTGGATGAAGATGGGGATAGACTGTTACTATACATATTCGATTGAACTTAATAAACCGACATCCAAAGGTACTCGGTATCTGCTTTGGTGTCTAGTCATCAGGTGCAAGGGATGTTTATTAATGAGGGTAGGACAATAAGAATATTTACACAGCTCTCCGGCTGAGGTCTAGGTGGAGTGGGTTAGGCGGGAGGAGGTTGGTTCGGCTGAAATCTCGCCTGTAACACCGGGCACAGCTCGAGAAAGACTCGTTTATGATGCAGCAGTTGGAATATCCTCATGTTACGGATTAGCACGCACCCCTTCACCTCCAATACGGAGAGATTGGTGCAGGATACCAACTGTGCCATGGAGCGATCGGTGATCGACGAGCAGTGGTTCAAAGAAAGACGCTCCAGCTGGCCCTTGCGATGCTGAATGAGGGCCAGGAGTCCTTCGTCGGAGACGTTGCATCCGCTAACCCCTAGAGTCGTGATGTTGGTGTTCGCGGCGATCTCCATGACCGAGCGGTCAGTGATATGCTCCCCGTCGCTGGTGCGGCCCACGTTCAGGAAACTCAGCGAGGGGCAGTTTCTGGCCACGGCCTGGATCCCGCGGTCGGTGACGTTGGAGCACGCCCGGAGGTCCAGGTACTCCAGGGAGGGGCAATGTCGCGCCAACAGCAGCAAAACCTCGTCGTCCACCTGGACGCAACCGGGGAATCGAACCTGGGTCAGGTTCGGGTTTTGCTTGATCAAGGTGCATATAGAGTCCAGTTGAAGGCGGTGGCAGATGAAGAACTCCAACCGGTCGAGTCTGAGTGAACGCCTTGTCTGCACCAAAGGTGGGAAGGGTGAGACTGCCTTTGAGCTGGACTATGCGGATGCTACGAGTGTAGCCTGGAAACACCGCGGTCGTGCGTTCGTTAGTGGTGTGGAGAAAGTTCTTGAATTCCGTCTCCTGGGAAAAGCTCAAGTTGATCCAGAGGACTCGGGCCGCCACCGAATGCCAGAGTCTACTCACGAAAAGGCACGGATACACCGAGTTCCCCTTGGCGAGAAACCTGAACACCAGCGCCAGCACATCTGGGAGCTGTAGTGCCCGCGAGCGCGAGGGAGAAAGTTCGGTGGCCGGCGGTTGGATTAGTGACATGTTTTTGAGACTCTTCCGTTGTTCGGAGAAGTGGGAGGCACCCAAGATGAGCGATTACGTTGGCGGTAGTGGAGGATGATACTAGTTCAGATACCGGTGTGGGCACCAAGAGGTGGTGGTGAAATAGGTGTCAGGCTCTGACAGGAATGGTGGGAAATCGGATGGTTGTTGTTGTGACTGACAAATGATCCTTCATATATATGGATCACCACCGCCCACCGGTCAATGACACAAAGACGAAACCGTGAATGAATGAGGTATGTGGTATGTGGTGTGTGGTATGTGGTATGGTTGGATTGAAACAACGACTCAACTACCATCCTGCGACCGAAACCGAATCCCATACTTTGGATATGGATTTCTCTTCTATTCTCGCAGTCCGGCCGCATGAAAAATGTCCGATAAATCTAGTGCGTGGGAATCCTCTTATGACCTGTCAATCTGGTGTCCCTATGCTGATGAACCTTTTCCATGAACGGATGCAATTTTCCCTGGTAAACTATATAGATGCTCGATGTCTCATCTATCTACCTCACCAGCCTGGCTGCTGATTAGGGGCCTGACGACTTAGCTTTGGGGTTTGATAAGCGGTAACTGTATACTCCTGATCCGCCAAATTATCTGCAGTGGTTGGTTCCTAAACAGGCCTCCCATTCTCCTTGGAATCCCCACTTCCAACCTAACGGCGCGCCCTCACCTTTGAAAGCGGTTCCAAATCTCTCATTTGTGTGACTACTTGAAATATATGTGATGGTGAGAAATAAAGGAAGCTTTGGGGTGCTCGGTTCGTGGTTCCCATTCATGGCAGTAACGTGGTTGGAAGGATGAGTGGAGAGTGGAGCCGGTGGTTGGATGATACGTGCCCAATGCTGGATAAATCATTGGTGTCGATGAAGATCTTGGGTTTCGGTTCCTTGGAAACCATTTTCGGCGATGATTCGGTCCTCCTCATTTGACTGGATCCAGTTGTTTACTAGGGTCCCGAGCAACATGACTATCCTTTCATGCGCCTTGTTCAGCTATTCTGGAGCTTTGGAGCTGGCTCTTGTGATCAGCGGCCGAGTTTGGGTGCTTAGAGTTACAAAGTAGGGGCTGGGGATAAGTGTAGACCCTCGGCCACGCAATGTCCATTTCAACTTTGGATTTCCTCACCAAGCGTTATGGAGAAGTGCTTGCCAGAAGCACCAGAAAGACAAGAGTGCTAGGGACAAGAGGAGGATGCGGAAGATGAATATGATGCGTCAGCTGGGAGCCTACCACCTCCGTATTCAAGTACCAATTTCCAGTAGCGGTTGAAACAACAATTACAGATGTCCAGTTCATTTGTTGGCGTATTGCGTGCCGGTTATACATGGTAACATTGATTTAGCCTCAAAATCTTCCATCATGATGGTTTCACAGCTGGCCAACCTTAGACATCGAAATTGTGGATGCATTGAAAGGATGGGATACCGGTGAAGATTTGGTCTAAAAGATCCACCAAATGCATGCTAAATACACTGCTATACAATAACTTGAAATGGTTGCAAGGGTGGTAGAAATGTTGGAAGTGGTTGGGAGACCTGGCAGATCTGACTTATATAGAATACCTCATCTCCTGGCTTTCAGTTGGTTCTTATTTGAGATGACCCAACCTGTTTTTGCTGAACATTAGACTTTGCAATTTATGGTAGATCAAGTGTCTCCAATTCCTCCTAGTAGTCTATTACATATAGACTGCTACAATATTCATTAATTGTTGGATTAGGCATAGCTTTCACTTTTGCATACTTGTATGAGTAGCCTATAATCTTGATAGGTCCCTTGAATGGGGCTTAATCTTATCAAAATGTCATATGTTGGCATTACCTTAGTAATCTTCAAGCTATATAAACCAGAATACTTTGATCAAGCATCATTAGCACTCAGTTACTGCAGTAAGCATTGTGATTGTGAAGCATATGGGCAGCACAGAAGGTATTTACAAGAGTATGGCTAGTGTCCTGCCTCCCAAATCTTGTTTTTAGACATAATATTCAGTGCCACACCTATGAAGTGTGGATAGCCACCCAACAACATAATTACAGCACCCAGCTATATTCTCCATCTTGCCTAAACCAAGCTGAGCAGGTGCAAAGCCCTCTTGGCTCACCTAGCCATTCTAGGCATTACCCAGAAAGTGATGATAAAGAATCTCAGGTACATTGTCAGCTTATGGCCCAGATCAATGATGCCCCATTGAGATTCTGCATAGTCACAGTGTCTGAAAGAACTATTGTGCAGGCACCCTAAGAGAAAAAATTAAGAAAAGGCCTGCAAAATACCATCATAATATCAGCTGAATTCCAAGTTTCTCAAAACTGACAATGCTCAATATCTCAGGTACTAGCAATTAGGTAGCAAGCAGACATACTCTCCAAGAGGAGATCAAGTCAACTAGCATTTGTGCCAAACCTGGTTACCAGTCACCCACTACTTCCATCAAAATTGAAACTGAAAATATTGCCAAAAAACACCAGCTCAATACCAGCAGAACACCAGCTGAAAATCAGATGAATTCTAAGCTTGAGATTATTGATAGGGGAAACAATGCTCATAAGACTTTGCAGGGCATTGTGCACTCATGGATCTACTTATGATGACTAATAAAAGACATTGGCTTGAGGGATAGTATGGTATATCAATGTCAGTACAGCAGAGTATTAGGACTAACCACTTCCACCAGTAAGCATTCTACAAGGATGCAACTTTTCAATGGTATAATGCCAATGGGCAACCATATAGAGAATAGCAATTCATACCCTGGATATTGGCTGATCATGAGATGTGAGATCCTCTCTATGGTATTGGCACATACACACAACAATACTTGGGAGTTTTCTCTGGCAATAGCATAAAATCTGTTACTTTTGCACTAAATGATATATTGCCAATAATGTTTGATGGCCACCTGTTCTCACCTTTTTCAACATACCTCAAATGCTTTTATACTGTGTAAAGACCATAACAAAAATGCACCACCAATTTCACAGTAAAACTTGGTAAAGATTTTTCATCACAACAATACATAATAGCTTGGTATCCCTAAGAAAAAAATTAAGAAAAGGCCAGCAAAATACCATCATAGTATCAGCTGAATTCCAAGTTTCTCAAAATTGACAACTCTCAATATCCTGTTGTTAGCTTATGAGCAGGCAAGCAAACAAACTCTCCAGGAGGAGACTAGGCCAACTAGCATCCATGCCAAATTTGGTAATTAGCTGCCCATTACTTTCATCAAAAATTGCATTTGAGATTTTGAACCAAAAACACCAGCTGAATAACAGCAAAAAACCATTAGAAAACCAGCAGAATACCAGCTGAAAATCAGATGAATTCCAAGTTTGAGATTTTTCATATGGATATTCTGCTACTTTCTAAACCCAGACACTCAATCACCTCCTGCATTTGTGTATATTGATTGGGTATTGGAATTTTTTCACACTCTTTACTTCCCAACTCAAACAATGCTCTTACTTTTTGTGCAAACAAATTGGTGTATTTCTGTTCAATCATTGATTGTAACTCAATTGCCAATTTTACTGACCTATACAAGTCTCTATACTAAACATTAGCATTAAGCCCAACTTCACACTCAACAAGTAGCTCCATTAAATCCACCATTCAATTAGTATTTTTGCTGAAATGCCCTTTTTGCATGATTTTGGCAGGAACCCTATGGCTTTATGCTGTTGCTCATTACCTAGTTTCCATAAGTCCTGGTCTTCAGCCAGCACTGCAAGGTCTGGCACCTCATCTGCCAGTCTTTGCAATAGATCTGTGCAATGTTCAATTGTGTTTTCTTGAGTACTGCCCTTGAGGAAATGCTGCACCCTTTTTTGGTGCCTATTATTGCCCTGAAATTCCACTGTACATATTGTGGTAGTCTTCTGAGTTCTTGACATTGTTGCATTGTCTGTTGGTGAAACTTACAATGTGTTCAAAATGGAGGATACAGAGGCAGTGGTAGACAAAGCGCCACTCTCTGCAAGCTCATATACCTCACTAGAGTGTAGCTTAACTGGCAGCACTTCCAACTATTGAGAAAACAGCTAAAAACACACTGGCTAATACTGGTAGTGGTGATGTTATGATGGTCATATGCTGGTCTTCCACAAGAGGTACTGCATTTGCCCTTTCTCATCTGTCCAAGCATTATGGTTAGCTTGTAGCTCTGCAGTAATTCTCAGTTGCCTACTTGACTGAGAGCCTGGGGAGTCTGCATTACTGCCTAAAGTGGGCATACCATCAGCATGGCCTTTTTTGTATGTAGCCCTGCCTGTTGCCCTGAACATCAGAGCAAGCAGTTGTCCAAGCATTCATGTGCTGTCATCAACAGTGGTCTTTGGCTGGGAAGCAGACATCTTTGCTTCATTTTTGTTGAAATATATATGAAAGTGAGTCAAACCAAAGGGGAAAAGTGTTATATATATGTGTTTGTGGTGCCACAACATTATTCATAATAGACTTATTTCATTGGATAGTGCTACATTGAGCCACAAGTGCCAAATGATGCCATAGTTTGCCAGGGAGGCCAAGTGGACATGTACCTGGCCACAGAGTGTGAAACATAGATTGTCATCTTCAAGTAAAGCAGCCCCTGTGTTTCACCAATTGTGCTGGAGAAAATCCATTTTTTGCCATTTTTTTTCAGATCAATGTTGTGCATGATGTGAAGAGGACAGAAGGACTGAAGACAAGCCTCAGGTACTCAATACCCATGTCACTCTGAATATAGCTCATGTGGCTTGTTGTTATGAATAGACACCAGGCAGGAGAGTAGAGCTTGGCAAGGCAGGACCAGGGAAGAACGTAGGTAAGGATCAACAAGGCAAGGCTGTTGATTCAGGACCTGCGTTTATTAGACTGAGGATCACATCAGGGGGGATAGGACTATATATACTTTTTGGCAATATGGATGCCAAGAGATATTGGCTAATACTAATGGGGTTCTGGGGTGAGGCACAGTAAGTGTGCCAAGATAGAAATATACTAAAGAACAGACTAGAATATCACATGGGGATATGTCAGGGGTCAGCAGATCATGTGACTGAGTCACGTAGCATGTAATAACCATTTAAGGTATTTGGCCACCTAAATTCCAAAGGGGAGCCTCAATAGAATGTTCCATTGTGTAACACTGACTTAAAGCTTTCCAGAAGTTGCTAGAATGTAGTAGAACTTTCTAAAAGGAACTGAGATTTCTTCAACAACTTGACTTAGCTTGAACATCAGAGACCAGGGATGTCATGTGAGCATGACACTTGTAACATGTCACAAAAATGTATGGCAATAACTTTGTCCACTGGCATTGTCTCAACTATATTTTAATATTAGCCCTAGAGTAAGACTTATACAAAGCACCTATAGTACCAGATAGTGCCAGTATGCCAATATAGTGCCATGCATTTTTGTGACATGTTACAAGCCACAGGAGCTGGATTCAGAGTGCCATGGGTATTGAGTACCTGAAGCATGTCTTGAGTGCTCCTGTCCTCTTACACATCATGGATAACATTGATCTTAAAAAAAAAGGGCAAAAAATGGATTTTCTCCAACACAATTGGTGAAACACAGGGGCTGCTTTACTTGAAGATGACAATCTATGTTTCAAACTCTTTGCCCATGTATAAGTCCACTTGGCCTCCCTGGCACACTATGGCATCATTTGGCACTCATGCCTCAATGTGGCACTATTCATCAGACCAAGTCTAATGCTTGCTATGGTGGGTCATCATCAAATCATACATTCATGTAGGTGCAATGTCTCAAATGCAAAACTGTTTTAAAATCAGATGGGTATTAACAAAATAGTGATATAATAGTATTGTGCTGATGAGTGTCATGCTGTTTGCCCATCTCCAAAACTATTTTGATTTAATGCCTGAAATGACAAGAAAAAGACCATGTTGCTATTGTTACAAGCCTGTGAGTCATGAAGCACACAGACAGCATAGGAAGTTTTGCCAGGATCATGACCAATGTGTTGTCACCCAGCTCATAGTTGAGCATTTATCAGTCATTACTGTACCAAAATATCTTGCTGGCCACTTATACTTCTATGACAGCACCAAGCTGCACTTACCACCTGGTGCAAGCTGAGTTAGGTAAGTTTGTGATGCCTATTGGCTCACCTCAACCCTCTGAATATAATCTGTGGTGATAGCTATAAAGTAGTAGGCTCACTGATAGATTTTGAGCCTATCTCCCATCAAATAGTACCCTTCATGAGCCCAGCAACATCCCAATATGCAATGTGGCAACACTCATGGTGAAAATGCAGAGGATACCCTATGGAGCCAAGTGAGCCCAGTAATCTACCTACAAGTGAATGATGCAATGTTAAGGCTAGAGAAGTGGTGTGTTTCACCATTTTTAGTAATGGGAGATTCAAGGATCTACTGCTTCTTCTTGCCAAAATTATTCTAGGATGCAACTTACCATATGCATGATACAGATGGATAGATGTCTTGAAGATGGCAACATATGCCCTATAAAAAATAATTTGGTCCTGAAGGTGACTCCAATCCAGATCAGCCATCAAGATCCCATCAGGAGACCATGTTAATACTAGTGGCTGGGAATTGATGGCTATCTATACAATCTAGTGACAGGATCACAACAGTGCTTTGGTAATTTTACAGCCAAATAAAGTTGATAAAATATGACAGTGTTCATACAGTGTTTTGCCAAGGGTGGCATGGCATTGTTGCAGTCTTAGTAGGGTTTACAATTATTTGAGTGGATCTTGCAGGCCAGTATATCCCATTGCTTTATATGGCAAAAAATTTGACAGTGTTTTCACGGCCTCTTTGCAAGCCTTTGGTGGCATTATCATGGCTGTATGCCAGCCTACAGCTAGTTCTGTTTAATGCTACCGTACCAATTTGCCAAATGGTATTTCCTTTTTCTACCTCCCCTTGCGCAATTCATATATTCCACTGTAGAATCACCCCTCTTTATTTACTTACCCACTACTACCTTGGGTATCCCACATATAGCTTGAATCAAAAAATACTATGGCCTCCTGCTTATTAACCTCCACAAACATGCACACCTGTCACAATTTCCATACTTCTATTACCTCAACTTTACGGCTTTTTAGTGTGAAGCTTGCAAAGTTGCAATTTATCTTGTATTGCTGTTAATATGTACAACTTACAAACATATGCTTGGTTGCTGTTGCTTCTGCCTTGAATACCCCTGAACATCCGCAAAGAACTTCTTGGTATTTAGCCAATATATTCCTTCTCCCTGCTGGATTCTAGTCCCCCTTATAGGTGTGCTCTAGCTCTTGTATGTGTAAAATCTGTATTGAATGGTGTAGAAATTGGCTTGTGACCAAGAGATTTCTGGTATACCTTAGTAGAGTTTTCTTAATAAAATTAGTTGCTTGTTGCACCCAGCCCAACTTTGCATTACTTAACTGATTACCCACCAATTGGGGCTGGTTAGCTTCTCAATGTCATAGGCATAGGTGTCTCCATGTGAATATCTGTCCTCAGTACTTTCCAACTCTTCCTGGCTATCCTCCATGTGCCAACTCATCACATCCATGACAGACCTGAAGGCATTATACTTGATGAGATTGGGATATGGGAGTACCTGCAACTTGACTTGTCTTCCTATCTCCCCACACATCTGCTCCATAGGAAGCTTTCAAAAGGTGAAGCAAGGTCCAAAATTCTCAACACACTAAGCAAGATGGAGTAGTAAATGGATACAGTAGTGGCAGAGATCTATGTACTCAGCTTTATATTTGCAGTATAGTTGCTCAAATCCCATCACAAGCTCTTTGCACAAAAGCTGTAGATGCAACAAGTTGGCATTGGTGATCCCCCTCTGGATAAATATTCCTACAATATCCACATATGACTCCCAATGCTTCCAATTTACTCTTGGTAGCAGTGGCCTCAGAAGGCCACTTGAATAAATACATTTCCAGTTCCTCCAGTCCTTGCACTTGTATTGTTGTATATGTGTATCAGTGTTGATTGGAGCCCATGAGAAGTACATAGGGTAGCTGATACTCTGTAATATCTTGACAATTCTTTCAAATTTCTCCAGTATCTCAAAGGGCTTATTTAGCTTGAAATGCCCATGTACAACTTTGTCATTATTGTAGGGATATAATTGAAAAGCAAATGCACTGCTCCCTGTGAGAAGCTTTTACTCCTACAGATACACTCAATCTTAAGTATCCCCAGTTTGCAATTAATTCCATATTCTGGCCAATAATTGCATACCAACTTCTTTATGTACGCTCTATGGAAAGAAGATGCTCTTAGTGTTGATGTTTGGGTAATATTGATGTGTGTTAGTTATGGAATAAGTCCCCTGGATCTCACACATTTGATAGCAATACCATCCATTCTGCCCAGAAAAGCCACCTATCTGGCTGATGGCCAGGATATCATGAATGCAGATAGTAATATGTACATTTACATGATGGCCATTTACTGTTTTCTTGCTGGAAAGCATACAAGATTCATCCAGCATTGAATATAGGTAGCTAACCAGGCTGGATGGTGATTTAGGCCCAGATACTATTGAGACTACCATCAGATTTTGGCTTGGATACCATAAGATAGATGGCAGTTTCAGGTTGATGAGAATTAGTGGCCAGCAGGACTTGCTGGTAGAGTACCTGTCTAATAAGAATCCATCAAGTGCCAAGTTAAAGGCATGGTCATACATACCTTCAAGTAGCTCTAGCTTCTTAGCTGTTTGTAATGTTGCAATTGAATATATCTGATATGCTTTAGCTTGATTGATACTGAGTATGGTACTTTATAGCTTCACAATATTTGTTGGACTGCATGAGCTTCTTTATACATGGTATTACTGGAATAGATGCAGAGTGTGAACAATGTTTCCCCCAATGGCGGCGGATTCCAGAAAAGTTGGACACCTTGCAATGAAGGCATTTCTGATGTGAATGCCATGGAACTGTTAACACATGCTGGTATCAGGATGGTCTTGGGGTCATATGTTGCCAGCTGCATGATAGTTCTCCATATATACCATTTACATGGTTAGTTGCATGCCAGTATGATTTTGGCAACAAGTAGTAGTAAATCCTCAAAGTCTCCTTTACTGATACTAGTGGAAATGCACTACTTCTCTAGCCACAACATCACATCATTCACCAGTATATGGATTACTGGGCTCATTTGATTACATAAAGTATCCTTGGGATTTCTTTCTGCAGGTGTTATCTCATTGCATAATGGGATTTTGCCAGGCTCATGCAGGGTACTGTTGTTAGGGAAGATAAGTTCACAATCCATTAGTGAGCCTGCTTCTTCAGAGCTATCACTCTGTGTGCCATATTCAGAAGGCTGGGGTAAGCCTAAATGTGTCACAAACTCTGCTGATTCAGTTTGCCCAAGGTAACAAGTATAGCCCAATGCCTTTATAGAAGTATTGAGTGGCCAGCAAGATTTTTTTGGTAAAGTAATGACTGGTGAATGGCCAAATATGACTTGTGTGGCAAAACACTAGCCATGATCCTTGTCATACCTCCTACACTGACTGTGTTGTAGTGGGGTCATAGTGACACCCACAGACAGATGTGCTCATTCCCATATTTTCTACTTCCCTATTTGTCTACTATACTTATTTTAGTTTTATCCCATTTGTATTACTTGAACAGTACTATCCCATAAGCCGGCTGACTATCACACCTGCTTACCTTATTGCATAAGTTATCCCTCACTCTATGTAAGATTACTAGCTGAAAGTGCTACTATATTTGGCAAGTAAATGTGCCAGTACCCATGACACATGGTCAATCCATGTCACTATCCCTACCATTTCAATACCATATATGGTATCCCTATGTTGCACAGATTTCAGAGTACTGATTCCTGATTGGTTGGATGTGCTGTGTCTCTTAATACCTTCCAGCACCTACTTAGAGTACTCTTGGCTCATTCTGATGTCTTTAAGACTTCAATTGATTGCTGGAACCAACTTGTTGATTAGTGTGATCACTACTACCAGCTGCTACCTGAACTTCCAACTGCAGACCACAGGCCACTCCCAGGGAACCATGCTGACAGCCAACTGATCTTGGGGGCACAACTTGTGAGGGATACTCAGTTAAGTATCTATTATTATATCTGAATCTTTCCCAAGTTTGTTCTTGTAATAGTAAAGATACTTTTCTGTCTTTGAAACTATTGACCACAGCTGCATTCTTATCAAGTCCCTGCTGGTGAAGTTTTCAGTTGTTTTGACTTTGGAAGCTTTAGTACATTGTCATCTCAAAGGATGCTGAACCCAGCATGTACTTTTGCTAAGATACCAACTAAGTTAGAGATTGTGGCTTTATTCCCCATCACACTAGATTAGAGACAGAACCCAAGTGTTCCTAGCAAGCTTTTGCCAGAGGTTACTGCACCCAGTGAACACCCCACACACAAAAACACTTGAGAAGTGCTGGATGTATCTCTCCTTTGGACTAATACACCACAACAGCATGCTTCATGACTGAGAGGCTTGCTACAATGATCACATGGTCTTTTTTCTCTTCTCTTATGGTGTTGAACTAATGTTGTCTTGTCCATGGGGCAAGCAGCTTGACACTCAACAATGTAACACTATAATATCACTTTTTTGTCAATGCTCATGTGTATTTAAGACAAACTTGTATTTGAGATATTGCACCTACATGAATGTAAGACTCAATGATGACCTGCCATAGTAAGCATTATGAATATAGTTGTGGCACCACATATACATATATATGTAACACCATTTCCTCTTTGAATTGACTCACTTACATTTATATTCTACCAAAAAATAAAGTAAAGTAGTCTGGTTCCTAACCAAACCCCACTGCTAACAGCAGTACAAGAACAGTTGGACAACAGCTTGCTTTGACATTCAGTGCAACAAGCAGGGCTACATCCAAAAAGGCCCTGTGGACAGTGTGCCCACTGAAGGTAATAATGTGGACTCCTCAGGCTCTTAGCCAAGTAGGCAATGTGGAGCCGCAAGCTGTTCATATTGCTGAGGCAGATATGAATGTAGCAAAAGCAGTACCTTCTGTTCAAGACCAGCAAGTGGCCATCATAACATCACACCTTCTGTATTAGCAAGTATGTAGTTGGCTCATATCAAAGTATTGATGAGGCAATTAGGTGTAGTGGCTAATAGGATAGATGCAATGGCCCAGAGAAATCAGAAAATAGTCCAGGAACAGGATGAGCAGACAAAAAATGTAGAACAATCAATAGACTTGTTCCATTGGATAGTGCCACAGAGTGCCAGCCTGTTTATGGTGCCGGATTGATCTGGCACTCTACGGCACCATCTGGCACTATAATTTCTACCATGATGCCAGTGGTATGATACAGTTACTGGTAATTTTACTCAATCTTACTTATGTTGCTCAGAATAGTGCTTTCCTTGCTTTATTTACTCTTCATAATGCTCCAGACACATTTCTCTCAGTGGATGTCTTCTTGTATGAACATAATGTGCATTAATAAGTATCTTAACTATTTTACCTATTCTGCTGTTTTCTCCTATATATGACTTTCCTATGTATTTACCAGCCAATATGCTGAATCTCTTCAGATATCCAAATGTGTGCTCTACCCTTACTCTGAAATGATTAAATATCTCATTGTAGAGCTTCTGCTTCCTGCTAAGCACACCACTTCTTGGCTTCCTATAAGCTGTAATACATCCTAATCTCTGACAATCCTTTCCTATAGAGGCTAAGTCTGCCATACATTTCTCCCCTCTACTGAATTCAGGATGATTCTCTACCCAGAGTGCATTGTCATGCCTACTTCCAGCAAATGGCCCACTAAACCAGATGATGTTACCCTCAATGTCAGACAGTGCTTGAAACTTCACACAGTGTGCCTTGTACTTGCCAGAATAAAAGTGCCTCTGCCCTCTAGAAGGTCTGTTAATCCTCACTGGGAAGGTATCCAAAATACTCCTGATATGGAACCTGTTGCTGAACACTCTGGGATATGGAAGTCTATTGGAGCTTCTGAACCTAGTATTCCAAGCTTGCTCTAAGTCATTCATACCCTCTGCAAGGTGGTTCTCCATTGCTGTCAGCTGGGAATGAAAGCTTCTAGGACTTTTGTTGCCATGGATGGTGGGATGAAACCTTGTAGGGCAATAGTTCTTGTAATAGCAGAGAAGCTTAACAAGGGATCTCCTTGAGTAGATTGGGGTTGATGGTCCACAGTACTTGGAGTATATCTCCTCTAGTGTGTCAAAAGGAAATCCAGTGGTAGTGATGGGATTGATGAGAAAAGACCATTCAGATGAGTAAGTCATATTAAAATTGATGGATGATTGTATGAAGGCGGTTTGAATTGATTTGGCACAATCCACGTTATTTATCTGATTTTTAACACATTATGGTTAAATCTCCATCAATTGCCATGTATCCCATCATTATGTTGCAAAATCATCCGCAAACAATGCCTTGGTACTTTTATTGATGCTTTACTCATAGGTCTATAATCAAATAGGAAATCTGCAATTGATGTGATCTGATCCGTGTCAACGCGATCCAAGATGCATCATGCATAATATATGGAAAATTCAACAATCACATTAGTTTTCATATATATTTCATATAAGACCAGGTTGATGCCAATATACTGCTGTATAAGTATCCAAATCCATTGCTATGGTCCCCATACCAAGCCTCAACTCATCTTTAGTACAACCCAGACAAAACCCATCCCCCAGCTCACAGGCGCGGTCCGGACCGGAGAAATTGATGTCGGATCCATTTGAGTTCTTGCCAAATGATTTTAGTATGGCCCAAGTGTCTATGATGAGCCTTCATACAGATATTTGGGCACTGCTGATTAATCTAGCAGAACTAGATACCTCAGAGAGTTGACAAAGATGGAAGAATTTGAGTAGAAAGCTGTGGCATGAGTTCTACATCAAGATGCCAGCCAATGTATGTAAAAAGATATATAACAAGACCAGTATTGAAATCAAGAATGAGCTGAGAGTGAGGGGATTTGACAAAGAAGCCGCGCGGGAACAATTTTGCGCGCAATTTGCACAGTACAGGCCGGACGCGTCCGTTTGTACCTCAACTTTGGGAACCAAAGAGATTTTGAATGAGTTTTTGCCTCAAATGACTAATGTACTATGTGATATATTAGTAGAGCTAAGTGGCTTCCAAGAGCAATATACACAGGACTCATCCAGGCAACAGCTCCAAAGTATCAGACAGAGGGTAAGTGAATACCTTGAGGAATCAGATGGTGAGCTTCAGGAGGAAGAATACAGACCGCAAGCAACATTGTCCAGATTGCGCCAGCACGCCTTGCTGGATTCCCTACCATCTCTTGCAACCACAGCGCGCCGGCGCATGTCAGTCCAGACCACGCCAACACCCTTTACCAGAACGCCCCGCGTCGAGTCAACGCGCGCGCTTCAGAGCAAAACTACGAGAACTCACCAAACTGCTCATTTAGACACAAGTCCATTGGAGCGGACCAAGTCACGTCAACATGCGGCATCACATTGAACTCAGCCAAGGGCCATCTCAACGCGTCAAGGCGCGCCTGCGCGTGCCGTTTTGCCTGACCATCAGCAAGTTACTTCTGGTGAACTGACTGATGATGACCAACATGAAGTGCCTCAACCACCGGAGCCCTTGGCAAGTAAAAGAACACGTCAGCATGTGGCACTACAGGCCGGTTCAGTTAGTTCAGTCAAAGCAATTCAGCGTGGCCAAGCTGCAGCATTGCACTCATCAACTAGGAGGCAAAATACTGACTACAAATACACAAGTGGCCAAGATGATAGTCAGCCAGGAAGTAGTATAGGTGTGCAAAGTGAGTCACTACCAAATGCTTCAGTAGTAATCCCTGTGAGAAAAAAACCCAGGAGAAGATGATGCGATTGCTTTGAATTGCTTACATTTGTAATGATCCCAACAACCCTTTTTTTTTTGCAATCCAAATCAAGCCATCGCAAATCAGTGATCATCAAATTTTTGATATAAGTAATATCAAGGTCGTCTCATATATGAGACAGAACCCCTATAAATAAACACCCTGCATATATATACGTCATCTGTAATACCAGTGCAGCTATTGGATCTGTTTTGCACCTACATGATTGCTTGCGTGCTAGCTATGACACCTTGTCCAATCACTAGGATCAGGGATTTACTTGCTCAATGGGCAAAATGGGATATTTGATGGCAAATCAGGTAGCTTTTTCAGTAGTCAATGAGCCAATTGGGGGCTGCCAGCTTCAGGATACTTTTGGACCAATTAACCACTGAGATACCGTCCAATTGGAGTGAGGGTAACCAAAATGGTAAGTATCAGTGTAATTTATTGTGTGATACACATTTATTTCCATTTACATTAAAGAAACATATCCAAATACCAGATTTTACCTGCCATTATAGCGGTATCTGATTGCGCACGTGATGCAAACATTACAAGTTGGTGCAATCATCCGTGCCGACCTCATTGTGTCAGATTGTGCCATAGTGTGCAAGATCGTCCCGCATAGTGCAAAATTGTCCAAGAACAATCTTGCCTTCTGGTAGCTATAATATTGTGCCCAATCGTTCTTTACAACCACGGATTGCACCGCACGCCCTGGCACGGTACAATGGAACAAGTCTAATATTGCAGATAGAGAAAGCAGTATCTTTGCTGCAAAGAAGGAGCTTAAGTACCTTGATGTCACAGCCAAGAATTGAGCCATTTCCCAATGTAACAGCAGAGGAACACTGTATAGTCTTTGAAGCACAACAACAGTGCCCAAGGATAAAGCACACAGAAAAACCTATCACAGTATGGGAGGGAGAAAATTTAATGTTTATACCAAAGCCTATTAATCAAAAGACATTTAAGATTTGTGAAGCTGCTGAGTGCATGATGCAGAGTAGGCTAATATTCCAGAGGCTGTTAGAAGTCTTACATGCAAACACCTCAAGGCCAGCATACCATGGGACCATCAGGAACTCAAGACCAAGTAGAATGAGCTTGACTTGCCCCATAAGCATTATCCTGGATTCAAAGAAGCAAATGAGTGTTGGGCCAGCATTGGTATTCTGAGAAAGTATTTCAAGAATAGCAGAAACTATAAAAGGCAGAAGAACAAGGGTGAAATGGCTAAAAACCAGCAGCTTCCTCAAGAGCCCATTATAAGCAGGGCCAAAAGCTCCAAACAAGCATCAAAGAGGCATCAGGTAGCTGGAAGAGTGCCAATAAGGGAAAGCAGGCAGATGCAGATGCACCAGCAAAGCACTTACCAAGGAAAAAGCATAGTTCCACTCAAGAAGGACTCACTCAAAGTAGCAGCAAAGGATCTGGTAATGATAAAAGCAAGCAGCTACCTCAAGAGCCTGTCACAGCAGGGGCTGAGTGCTCAGAACAAGTGGCAAAGAAGCATCAGGTTGAGTGCAGAGTGCCAGCAAGGGACAAGCAGGCCAAAACAAAAGCATTGGAGCAGCATTTCTCAAGGAGAAAGCATGATTCAGTACAAGAAGCACTCAGACAAAGTAATAGTGAATGACTTGGCAGTGACAGAGGAAGAGATAACAGGGAAAAGTCTACCCAAGCCAGAGACAGGCTAGTGTAAGAAAAAAGCTGCAGTTCTTGCCTATTCATGCAGTAAGCCCAGAGCAGACTGAATCCTCTCATAGCCAAGAAGAATCACCAACACAAAAACAGCTGCTTTCACAAGAGTTGGAAGCACAGCCAGTAGAGCTACACTCCAGTGAGGTAGATGAGTTTGCAGAGAAAGGCAACTTGTCTACCACAGCCTCCATGTGCACCATTATTGATAGAGTGGAGATTCCATTGACAGAAAAAGTAACAACATCAAGAACTCAAAAGGATAACACTGTTGTAAGAGTCTTGGAGATATTGGAAGTGATTGGGAGGACAAGTAGATTTTGCGGTTTTCACTTAATGATTTATTGTATGTAAAAGTAGTATTTATACTTTTACCTGGTCTTGGCACTACAAACACGTAGAATAGGTTAAGGAAGGTCCCAAGAACATGTGTGCAAAGTTTGGGGCTGTTTGGACAACTCTGAGAATTCTCATGTTCTGGGTACCTGGTATTTTGGTGAAAATATTCTAAGTAAATCCCAACAAGGAATTTGGTCAGTATTCTCTAGGATTTGAGGGTAATGATTTAAGTGACTAAGTTAGGTGAGTATTTAGGTGGAATTACAAATTCTTACAACACTCCCACTCAGCTAAATGATCATACTGACTAGTCCTAATTTGGACCTAAGATACTCAAACTTGTCTCTAGATAATGGTTTAGTAAATATGTCTGCAATCATTTCATCTGTAGGACAGTAAACTAAGCTAACTAAGTTATTCTCTATAGCTTCACGTATGAAATGATGTCTAATATCTATGTGCTTGGTTCTAGCATGAAAAGTTGGATTTCTACCTAATTGTATACATCCTTGATTGTCTTGAAATAAAGTAATAGGTGTTTTTTGACATAGGCCGAAATCTGTAAACAGCTTTCTTAACCACATTGCTTCTTTTGTAGCTTCACAGGCTGCCATATACTCTGCCTCTGTGGTAGAAAGTGCTACGGTTGGTTGCTTTCTTGAATCCCATGAAATTGCTCCTTTACAGTAAAGAAAGGTGTATCCTGTGGTGGATCTTCTGTCTTCTAAATCTTGTCCCCAATCTGCATCAGAGTATCCCACAAGATCCTGTTCTGAGTCCTTATAAGTGTATCTTGAGCAAATATCAGCAGTTCCTTTTAGGTATCTAAAAATTAGCTTAACTGCTGCAATATGATCAGATCCATAGTTCTGATTATGTTGGCTGACAACTCCCACTGAATATGAGATATCTGGACGTGTTCCAAGGATGATATGCATCAGACTGTTGACCATAGATTGATAAGGAAAGTCAGGGCTTTCAGATGGCACCAAGCTCTCTTAATTTGGTTGAGTTTTGACCAAGTTAAGGTTTGTCTCCATTGAGGTAGCTGCTGGTTTACAGTCTTCCATTTGGTACTTCTTTAGTATATCTTGAATATACTTGGATTGACTTAGGGTGATAGTCTGGGTACCTCTGTCTATGGAGAATGTAATCCCTAAGTAGTAACTAAGTTCTCCTAGATTGGACATCTTGAACTCCTTAGATAGGCTGGATTTAGTCTCTTCCAATGTTTCTAGGTTATTGGTGGCTATAACAAGATCATCCACATATAGAGCTAATAGAACTGGATTTGCTCTATATGGCTTATAGTATATACTATAGTCAGCATTACTTCTTTTGAAACTCAAAGATTCCAAAAAAGAATCTATCTTGCAATTCCAGGCTCTTGGTGATTGTTTGAGACCATAGAGTGACTTTTTAAGCTTGCAGATCAAATGGGGGTTATTTTGGTCAACAAACCCATCAGGCTGGCCCATATAAATGTCCTCATCAAGTTCTCCATTCAAAAATACAGTTTTTACATCCATTTGATGAATAAAAAACTTATATTTGGCTGCAATAGCCAATATTAATCTGATGGAATTAAACTTGGCTACCGGTGCAAAGGTCTCAGTGTAGTCAAGTTCTTTTGTTTGAGAGTATCCTTTGGCTACAAGTCTTGCTTTGTATCTTTCAATTGTGCCATCAGCCTTGTATTTTGTCTTGAAGACCCATCTGCATCCAATTGATTTTTGGTTGATTGGTAATTTGACTAAGTCCCAAGTTTGATTTTCCATCAGGGCCTGATATTCCTCAGTCATTGCAGATCTCCAAAACTTTGTCTGAGGGCTATTTAGGGCCTCTTTTACAGTCTGGGGTTCATCAATATGGACTGAATAGGCATAGGCTAAGTTTGTACCCTCATTGATATAGTAATTTGGGCTACTTCTTGTCCAATTGGATCTACGGGCATTTGATACTGGAATGATCACTTCTGGGATATTCCTGGGCACTGATTCTGGCTGAACCATGGTTGTAGAGTACTCTGGAGAGAAAAAATTTTCATTGTTTTGCTCTGATTTAATCCTGACAATTGGTGGACTTGAGATCAAATTTTTGTCATCATCTGATGTAACTATTTGTGAAAATTTTGAATTTCCATCAAACAACACATCCCTGGACTTGATCAGCTTCTTTGCTTTGGTATTGTAGAGTCTGTATGCCTTACTCTCATTGCAGTACCCCAAAAATATGCATTTTACACTTTTTAGCTCAAATTTTGACTGATTTCCGGCCAGTTTTTTGGCATATGCTGTACACCCAAATATTGTTAGATGTTCTGCACTTGGTCTGTATCCGTACCATGCTTCAAATGGAGTAGAATCACGAAGTATTCTGTTATAACTCCTATTTTTAAGGTATACAGCAGTGGCAACTGATTCCGCCCAAAAATCATAGGATAATTTTTGATCATGGATCATAGATCTTGCCATAGCAATTATTGATCTGTTAGCTTGTTCTGCTACTCCATTTTGCTGTGGGGAGTATGGTACAGTAGTCTCTTGCTTTATCCCATGAATTTTGCAGAAGTGGATGAAGAGTTTTGAGGTATATTCTCCACCATTGTCAGAGCATATTTTCTTGATTTTTTCACCAGTTTCTCTCTCCACCATGGCTTTAAACTCCCTGAGCTTAGACGGAGCTTCTTCCTTTCTCTCCATGAAGTAGACCCATGTGTATTTTATACAATCATCAATAAAAGTGATTAAATACTTCATCCCGCCTAAGGATAAATTTTGCATAGGTCCACACAGAACTGAGTGAATTAGAATCTAATTTTTTCTTAGTTTTGATTAACCCAGAGCTCTTGAACGGCCATCTGGCTTGTTTCTTATATATGCAGGCTTCACAGTGCTCCAAATTAGCTGGGGGATCAATTCTCACTCCAGAAATTAGCTGATCTTTGATCATTTTACGCAAATAATCAAAATTGATGTGTCCAAATCTCCAGTGCCAAAGCATTGGTGTTTCTTCATTTAAGTTACTTATATTGGCTTCCAAATATGATGAAATAAAGTCAACAGGTATAGATTCTGATCTCTGATGCCCAAAGCAATATGGGCACCATTTTGATCAGTGATCCTGCATCCAGAATTGTAAAAACTGAAACTGAGTCCTTCTGCTGTGGCCTTGCTTACAGATAGTAGGTTCTTGGCTATTTCTGGTACATAGAGTACTTCTTTAAAGGTCAGTGTATGGCTTCCTGCACTGCTTCTAAGGTTTACTTGGATAGTTCCTTCTCCCACTGCATCAAGTGTTCTATTGTCACCCATGAAAATCCTTCTTAATTGGAATTTCTTGATATGGGGTAAAAAGTTCTTTTTGGTGTGTAAAGTATTGAGAAGTACCAGAGTCAATATACCATGTCTGAGAATCCTTGTTTGTGGTCATATTTGGTGAAGATATGAATAGTCTATCTTCAGTTGTTGCAGCATTTCCATATTCAGACTTCTTTTGCCGATTATCTTTCTTTTTGAGACACCGGTCTGATGTGTGTCCTTTCCTTTTGCAGTAGTTACAAAACAGGTTGCTGTTGCCTTTGTAGGGTCTTGGGTACCTCCTTTGTTGGTTATCATTGCTTATTAAAGCATTTTCTTCTTCCTTCTTATTGGTGCTTGTTTTTCTTAATTCTTCATCCAGGAGCCTTCCAAATACGTAATTTAAGGTCAAATCTTCAGTTCTGGACTCTAGAGATGATACAAAGGCCTGAAACTTGTCTGTCAGGCTATTCAGGATGGTAAATATCACATCCTCATCAGTAGTTGGTACACCTACAGATTCCATCTCATCTACCAGCAGGGTAATTCTGTTAATTAGATTTTTCATTTCTTCTCCTGGCAGCATCTTTGTGGTAAGGAATTTTTGTCTTAGATACATCTTCTTGCCAGCTGAACATGACTGGTAGGTGTCTTCTAATGCTTTCCAGGCATTCTTTGCAGTTTTTGCTCTTGAGCATTGAATTAGCAATTTGCCCTTGACATTAAGGCAAATGCAGTTAAAGGCAGCTTGTTCTTTCTTCTGATACCTTAAGGCTTCCTCTCCCATGTTTTTAGGAGGGCATTCTTCTCCCATGACAATATCCCAGAGGCCTCTTTCTTGTAGCAGCATCTTCATCTTGACCTTCCACACTTGGTAGTTAGATCCATCCAACTTTTCAGCAGAAGGAAAAATTCCAGTAATAGCAGTAGTAGACATTGCAGAGAGTGACAGCATGGGGCTCATAACCTGTTGTAAGAGTCTTGGAGATATTGGAAGTGATTTGGGAGGACAAGTAGATTTGTGGTTTTCACTTAATGATTTATTGAATGTAAAGTAGTATTTATACTTTTACCTGGTCTTGGCATTACAAACACATAGAATAGGTTAAGGAAGGTCCCAAGAACATGTGTGCAAAGTTTGGGGCTGTTTGGACAACTTTGAGAATTCTCATGTTCAGGGTACCTGGTATTTTGGTGAAAATATTATAAGTAAATCCTGACAAGGGATTTGGTCAGTATTCTCTAGAATTTGAGGGTAATGATCTAAGTGACTAAGTTAGGTGAACATTTAGGTGGAATTACAAATTTTTACAACAAACACAATGCCTTTGGTGAGATTTTGGAACAATAAAGCAAGGACATATTGCAAAGACTGGCAGATGAGGAGCTAGACCTTGCAGTGCTGGCTGAAGACCAGGATGTATGGGAACCAGTTAATGAACAATGGCATAAAGCCATATGGTTCCCACCAAAGTCATAGAAGCAGTGTGTTACAATAGAATTACTTATAGAGTGGCAGATTTTAATGGAGTTACATGTCAAGTGTGGGATTGATCTTAATATTAGTATACAATATAGGGACTGTATAGCACAGTACAATTGGCAATTGTGGTATAACTGAAGTTTCAACGGAAATAAATCAATTTGGATGCATAAAAAGTAAGAGAAACAATTGAGTCAGGTTGTATGGAGTGTGAAAGAGAGGCAATAGCAAATCAATGCACACAAGCATAGGATGTGATAGAGTGTCTGGGATCAGAAAGTGAGAAAATTGGCAGAGAACTGATCAAACGCCACTTTTGTATTGTTGTGATGAAAAATTCTGATTAAGGTTCTTATGATATCTGGGGTTTAATTATTTTTTTGCAATGTCTGGATGGAGTCAATACCTGTTAGTCACGGGACTTAAAACTTGTGATGGCCTTTTGATAGGATCATCACAATCATTTTTCGTAGGGATATGCCCTTTGCCTGTGATTGTGGTGGGACCCTACAGATCTATGCCATTATTCATACAGTGGCTCCCATATGTCCTGGGCATCAGCCAGCACTAAGAGGTTGGGCACCTTGTTGGAGAGTCATTGCAATAAGTCCTTGAAATACTAGATGCATTATCTTGTGCATTGCTCTTAAAGGAGTGCTGCAACCTCTTGAAGTGCCTATTGATGCTCCATGATTCCGCTGAAGACATTCAGATGATCCGCTAATTTCTTGACATTGTTGTTTTGCTTGTTGGTGTGCTCTACACTCTGTCTACAAAGGAAAATGTTGGGGTTGTAGTAGATAATTTGTCTCTCTCTGCAGGCTTATCAACCTTAAGGAGTGTAGCTCAACCATCTATGCTTCCAATGCTTGTGACAACAGCTATTGTTGTTTAGGTAATTCTTCTTGCCTATTATGGAATATAGACTGCCTTAGGCTAAAAGCATCAGTTGGTGAGAGCTGCAGCTTTTTTCTCATGCTTCCCTGGCTCTGGCTTGGGTACACTTTCTTTTGGTTACCTCTGCCTTTATCACTTCTAGATTTTTGACTGCTACTTTCAGTCCGGGCTTCAACTATTGTTTCACATTATCTCCTTGCTAAAAACTACATGGTTACATCCACTCCAGCCTGCTTGTCTCCTATAGACACTCTTCTGGGTACCTAATATCTCTTTGCTGCTTATTTTGAGCATTGAGTCCTTTATGTGACAGGAACTTGAGAAAACTGCTGGCTTTCTTCAGTGCCAGATTGCTCACAGTACTTTGAATGAGTGCTTCCTGATTAGTTCTGCACTGCTGCCTTGATAAATGCAGCACTGGTGCGTTCATTTCTGCCTACCTGCTCTTACTGGCACTCTTCTGACTACCTTACACTTCTTTTCTGCTTATCTAGAGCTTTCAGCACTGCTTGCAATGTGCTTCTGAGGAAGCCACTGGCTTTAAAGAGTGGCACCATTGCTCCTCTGTCTTTGAGTACCTCTCCTGTTCTTGAGATACTTTGTTAGCATTGTAGTGGGGTCACAGTGACACAAACTAACCAACACGCCTACTCTTATATTTTCTACTTCCTTGTTCTTGTACTACTGTTACTTTAGGTTTACCCCTTTGTGATATGTGATCAGTACTACTCCATAAGCCAGCTAACTAGAATACCAGCTTATGTGTTGCAAAAGTTATCCCTCACTTTGTGTATGACTTCTGGGTGTAAGTGCTTCTGAATTAGGCAAGTTCCTGCACCAGGGCCAATGCACTATGTCTGAGGAATACTCTGAGTAGGTATCTTTTGTAATATTTGATTCTCTTCCAGGTTTGTTCTTGTTCAAGTAAAGATACTTTTCTACCTTTGTAGCAATTATCCATGGCTGCATTCTCATCAATTCCCTGCTGGTAGAGTTAACAGTTGTTTTGACCTTGAAAGCTTTGGTACATTGTCATCACAAAGGATGCCAAACCCTGTACATACTTTTGTTAAGACACCAACTGAGCAGAGGATTGTAGCTCAATTGTTTTTCCTTAACCAGTGTGGCTTCATCCCCTTTCACATTAGAGTAATGACAGGACCCAAGTATTCCTATCAAGCTTTTGCAAGAGGTTATTGCACCCAGTAAACACTCTACACATATAACACTTGAAACTTTTGGACATATCTCTCCCTTGGACCTATATATTACCATAGTATTTCAATGCAGGCCCAAAATATATTGCTTGTTTGAGTCCAGAATAATGCTCATGGAGCAGTTCAGCTACCTTCCCTAAAAAAGATGGCTCTGATGATCCTGTCAAATGGCTGTCAAAAAGTTGAAATCCAATGACAAAGAAGTATTGATGCCATAGGGACACCATGTAAAGACTGTCAAGAAAAATTGCACTGCAGATATCACAGAAAGCTTGGTCAAAACTCCTCATCACAACAGTACATACATGGTTTTGATTAGTTCTATACCACTTCTCTCACTTTCTGATACTCTCAATCACCTCCAAAGTTTGTTTACAATGATTGGCTATTGCCTGTGTTTAACACTCCTTGCTTCCTGACTCCACTAATGCTCTTACTTTTCTTGCAAACAAATTAGTTTACTTCCATTAAAGCTTCAGCTGTAACTTCATATACCAACTATACTTATGTATACAGGTCCCTGTATCCAAAATCAGCATTGAGTGCAACTTCTCACTCAGTGGGTAACTTCAAGAAAATCTACCATTTGACAATTATTTTAGCTGAAACACCTTTTTTCCATGACTTTGGCAGAAGCATTTTGGCTTTATGCTTTTGTTCATTCACTGGATTTTATATGCCCTGGTCCTCAGCTGCCACTGCAAGCTCTAGCACCTGGTCTGCATATGCTTGCAATAAATCTTTGCTATATTTGATTGTGTTTTCTTGAGCATTTCTCTTGAAGAAGCACTGCAATATATTGTTACAAGTCTTGGTATAAGAGTTGTAGAGGAATAGGGAGTTTAGCTAGTATTGTATTCACTAAAACTTGAACTGATTTTTATTGAGGTTCCAGCAGCTCCTTATATACATTTTGCCAGATCAGTTGCTGACTAATTGTATTTCCTAATGTAGGTTGTGGCTGATGACTCATTTGATTGCATCATCATCACCCAATAAGATCCTACTTAATATATCTATTTCTGTCTGATAAGGATCTGCTGATTCATTTGCTGACTAATGCTACTGATTTCATAGATAATACTGATATACTGATAACCTAAACATATACTAATTGATTTGACTAAAAACTGATCTAATTTAAACATTCAAGCAGCAGATCATAACTTTCTCCCCTACTACAGTTGAGAGGGTTCTCCTGAATCTCTTTTCTTGTGATACCAATATCTTGATGGTTCAGTACTATCAGCAAGTCTTGCAAGCTTGAGTCTGTCCCTATGCACTAAGTCTTCCCGGATATTGCCTTGTTTGTCCACCAGTTGGTAAGTTGCAAATGGACATTCTCTGATGATCTTGAATGGTCCTGTCCATTGTGGCTCAAACTTCTTCCGAGTGTTGTTTCTTAGCAATACAAAGTTCCCAACTGTCAATGCTTCTGGTGCTATAGTCTTATCAAATCTCTGCTTCATCTTTTCTGCGCTTTGAGATACTTTGGTCTGTGCCTCTTGACGTCTTTGTTCCAGTAGCTGGTGTCTACTTGGCTGACTGAGTTCATCTTCTAAGGTGTCTGTAAGTTTTGGTTGTGTGAGATCTCCTGGAATCCTTGGTTCACATCCATAAACTAAGTAAAATGGTGATTGCTGGGTGGTGTTGTGTACTCTGACTCTGCATGCAAAGAGTGCTTGGTCTATATACTCATCCCATCTACTGACAACTCCATTTGCATACTTGATCAGCATTTTTCCAAATAATCCATTAAACCGTTCAGTGACTCCATTAGTTCTGGGGTGATATGCCAAGGTTTTCAAGTGTCTGATCTGCTGCATTTCCAGGTAAGCTTCTAATGTCTTTGCCATAAAGTTTGCTCCTCTATCAGATAAGATCTCCACAGAGCATCCAAACTTCATCAGGATATTATGGTAAATGAAACTTGCAACTTCTTGTTCACTGGCTATTGGTACAGCTTTAGCAACTGGCCATTTAGTGGCGTGGTCAATAGCTACTAGGATCCAACGGTTGCATTTCCTGGTAGTTGGCAGTCTTCCAATAAAGTCAATTCCCCATCTCTCAAATGGTCTTACAGGCTCCAAAGGGAAGAGTTTGGCAATTCTTTGTGGCTGGCCCTGATTGATTTGGCAGTTTGGGCATGTTTTCACTAGCTTCTCAATATCTTGTTTCATTCTGGGCCACCATGCTCTGGCTTTCACAAGGCTATAGGTTCCTTCAATCCCAAGATGTCCATATCCATTGTGTAGCTGATGTATTAAATCCAGGCGAGCAACATAAGGACAATAGGCAATAGGGCTTCCATCAACAATTTGGTAGAGTGTTTCATCCTGTACAACAAATTTGCTGGCTTCATCACGGCTTATCTTCTTGATATCTTTATCCACCTCATTAGGAATGGCTTGGTCCTCCAAGTACTTTGGTAATAGGCTAGGCCAATCTGATTTGTGCACCAAGTTGAGTTGTGCAACTTGATCTAATCTTGATAAGGCATCAGCAACCGTGTTGTTTTTTCCAGGGCAGTAGACAAACTCCAGGTCAAATTGCTGAATGTATTCACTCCATCTTGTCATTCTTCTAGAGAGTACCTTCTGAGTAAATATATACTTGAGGGAGGCATGATCAGTCTTCACAGTGCATTTGACTCCTTCAATATAGCATCTCCATGTCTTCAAACAGTGTATTATAGCAAGCATCTCCTTCTCATGGACTGGATAGTTTTGTTCTGCTGAGTTCAGTTTCTTAGATTCAAAGGCAACAGGGTAGTCCTTTCCCTTGTGTTCTTGGCTCAGCACTCCACCAATTGCATAATCTGAAGCATCTGTGCACAGAGTCAACTCTTTACTGAAGTCTGGTATTCTTAGGCTTGGCAGCTTAGCAAGTTCATTCTTGAGGGTCTGGAAGGCAGTCTCACAAGCTATATCCCACTTGTAGGTATTGTCTTTCTTGAGGATATCAGTTAAAGGGGCTGCAATACTTGCAAAAGACTTGACAAATCTCCGATAATAGGAAACCATTCCAAGGAATGATCTGAGTTCTGATATGCTATGGGGCTGCTTCAAATTCTTGATTACTTCCACCTTCTTTGGGTCTAAGGTTACTCCTGTGCTAGTCACTATGTGTCCCAGGTATTCAACGTGCTCCTTGAAGAATTCACACTTGGCTATCTTGCCATATAGCTTGTTCTCTCTTAGCTTCCTCAAGACCTTTTCAATGTGCACTACATGATCCTCTTCTGTCTTGCTGTATATCAATATGTCATCCAGGTAGATTATCACAAACTTGTCTAAGTACTCCTGAAAGACAGTCTGCATCAGCGTCATGAATGTTGCAGGGGCATTGGTGAGGCCAAAACTCATGACTAAGTACTCATAATGTCCATATCTGGTCCTGAATGCTGTCTTGGGGATGTCTTCTGGCTTCACCCTAATCTGGTTGTATCCTGACATGAGGTCAATCTTGCTGAAAATAGTGGCTCTATTAAGTTGGTCTAAAAGCTCCTCAATCCGAGGTATGGGGTACTTAGTCTTGACAATAACTGAGTTCAGGGCTCTGTAGACAATGCACATCCTAAGTGTTCCATCCTTCTTTTTCACAAAAAGCACTGGTGCTCCCCAGGGTGACTTGCTGGGCCTGATGTATCCTTGCTCCAATAGCTGATCAATTTGTCTCTTCATTTCCTCCAATTCTAATGGACTCATTCTGTAAGGTGTCTTGCTCACTGGAGGGCTATCTCCTGTGTCAATGGCATGATCCACGTCACTGACTGGTGGTAGGCTTACAAGCTCATCTGGGAACACGTCTGAATATTTCTTCAAGAGAGTCTGGACCTGCTGGGGTGCTGGGGTAGAGGGATCCTCATGTAATACCGCCATGAGGAACATCTTGGTACCTTTTCTAAGTGCTCTACAGAACTGGGTCTTGCTAAGTTCACTTGTCTCACACACACTGGATTTGACCAAGTTGAAATCCAGCATGGTAGGTAATAGCTCATAGGTCTTGTTGTCTTTTTGAATGTGAGTAGCATGGGTTCTCCAGTTGATTGATGGATTACAACAAAATAGCCAGGTTTTTCCAAGTACAAGGTCAAACTTGCAGTTCCCAAATATATAAGCCTGTAGGTCTTCTTCATAGTCATTGATCTTCATTCTTACTGGCTGGGTAATAGGGTTGATTATGTGGGAGTTCCCATCAGCTGTGGAAACTGAAGTTGATTTGGTAGGTTCCAAGTTGATTCCTGCTTTCAAAGCAAATTGCTCTGACATGTACTCATGCGATGCTCCTGAGTCAATCATGATTTTGGCAGGTACTCCATTGATTACTCCATTCAAGTACAATAACTTCCCTGAGTTTGAAGTCATTTGGGACAAGTACTCTTCTGTCATATGGAAGGTGAGTTCCAAGTCTTCTTCAAGCTCATCTTCCACATTACTGTGTTCATGGGACTCAATATGGTTGAAGGTTCTTGTTGGCTGGTGTCCATTTCTTCTCTGAGGGCAGTACTTTGCAATATGTCCCTGCTGGTGGCAACTGAAGCAAAGTCCTCTCTTCTTGCATTGGTCTAAGGAGGGATTCTTCTGCATAGCGTCTATTTCCATTGGTACTGCTTCTGATTGTCTTCTTTCATAATGATTATAGCCTTTCTGATTATTCACTGTAGGCTTCCCAACTCCAAACATAGCTGAGTCATAGTCAATGGCTATCTTGATGGCTTCTTCAATAGTCTGAGGTCTTTGGTAATTGACTTCCTTGCAAGTTCTTTCCTTCAACCCATCAATAAAGTATTCAACTTGATCCAAGGGGTCCATTCTTTTAATTTGCCCAAGTAGACATCTGTACTCATAGATGTATTCTTGCACCATTCCTTTCTGTCTGAGTGTCTTTAACTTCCTTCTTAGTAGTGTCTGCTGGTGTGGAGGTTCAAAAGCATCCTGAATTTCCGACACAAACTCATCCCAGGTAGAGATTGTAGAGCATCCCATCATAGTAGATGACCTGATCTTGTTGTGGTACCACTGTACAGCTGCATCTGCCAGGTAAGAGGCTGCATAATGTAACTTGCTTTCTGGAGCAATTGTTACAAGTCTTGGTATAAGAGTTGTAGAGGAATAGGGAGTTTAGCTAGTATTGTATTCACTAAAACTTGAACTGATTTTTATTGAGGTTCCAGCAGCTCCTTATATACATTTTGCCAGATCAATTGCTGACTAATTGTATTTCCTAATGTAGGTTGTGGCTGATGACTCATTTGATTGCATCATCATCACCCAATAAGATCCTACTTAATATATCTATTTCTGTCTGATAAGGATCTGCTAATTCATTTGCTGACTAATGCTACTGATTTCATAGATAATACTGATATACTGATAACCTAAACATATACTAATTGATTTGACTAAAAACTGATCTAAGTTAAACATTCAAGCGGCAGATCATAACAATATTTGTGTTCCTATTAATAATGCAAAATTCCACTGTTGGCAATTCAATAGTTGTCTGAGCGCTGGACATTACTGCCTTCTCTGTTGCTGCAACCTCCACTCTGCCAACAATGGAGGACATGAAGGCTGTAGGAGACAAATTGCCACTGTCTTTAAACTCTTCTACCTCACTGGATTGTAGCTCAAATGGCTGTACTTACAACTCTCAAGAAAAAGCCATTTTCTGGTTGGTTATTCTTCTTGACTTTTATGGGATTTAACCTGTTATAGGCTGATGGCAACAATGGGTGATAACCTCAGCTTTCTCTCACACTTACCTGTCTCTTGCATGGCTAGAGTTTCTCCCTTTAGCTTTACTTGTAATGATGCCCATTTTGTCACTGCTACTTTGACTGAGGGCTTATTGTATTGCACCTCATTCTCTCCTTGATAAATGCTTTGCCATAGCATCCATTCCTGCCTGCTTGTCACTCACTGGCTTTCTGTAGGCTACCTGATATTTCTTTGCTGCTTGTTTCAGACTTTCAATCCAGCTTGTGACAGGCTACCAAGGGAGCTGCTAGTTTTTATCACAGCAAGGTCCTTCACTACTACTTTGACTGAGCACTTCTTTTCTTGAGCAACAAAATTTTTTTCCAGATAAATGCTGCACTGGTGAATCTGTTTCTGGCTGCTTATCCTTTGATGGCACTCTTCCAGCTACCTGATGATTCTTTGCCACTTATTTTGAGCTTCCAACCCTGCTTGTGATGCGCACTTGAGGAAGCTGATAGTTTTAGCTGCATTACCCCAGTTTTTCTGCCTTTAAGAGTTTCTGCGGTTCTTGAGGTACTGTATTAGCATTCCCTTGCTGGCCCAAATTCCATTTGCTTTATGAGTTCAGGGTAATGCCCCTGGAAAAGAGACAGTGCTTTCAACTTGGCCTTGGGTTCCTGATGGTCCCAAGGTATGCCAGTGTGGTGGGGTAGAGGTACCCTTGGGAGACACTATGCAACTCATGTGCAATAACCTCTAGGACTAAGCTGCTGGTGTCACTGTCACTGTATTACTATGGTAAAAGCTCTTGCTTCTCAACCTCTGTAGGTGCTCTGAGTGCCTACAAAGGCCTCTGTGCATCATGTGCACTCCACTGAAAAGCTCCTTGATGACAGGTCTGAGGTGTACCTGTTAAAGTTAGGTGCATTGAGCAGCTCCTAATCAACAAGAGGGATATGTTACCAATAGTGCTAAAATATTAGGCTATTTGGTATCATTCAGAAAGTAAAAATTTACTTAACAATTGTGGCATAGTCTTGGTCACTCCAGAACTAAGAGCCCTAACTTTGCCACTTTCTTCAGGTCTATAATACAATGATTATTCCCTATAGTCAAGATCTAGTTGGCACTCTGACCAAGTGTTATGTACTAACCCTGAAACTGTTACAGAATACTCCAGCATGTTGAAAAGCTCTCCTTACTTAGTGCTACTGCTGTAATACTTTGACAAAGGTACAAGTACCAAACTTTTTTATGAGTAAACAGTAGTTCAGCCATTATTGCTATTACATGATAAGTTCCTGATATCCAATTCACTTCTTAAATTGCAACATCAGCCACTCAAATCCCATCACAAGCTCCTTTTACAAAAGCTGTAAAAGCATCAAGTTGTCATTGGCAATCTGCTTCTGGATAAATATTCCAACAATGTCCACATATTACTCCCAGCAGTTCTAATGCACTTATTGTAGAAGTACCATCAGAGGCCACTTGAATAAATGCATATCCAGTTTGTCTAGTTCTTGCACTTGTATTGTTACAGATACATATGGATATTGACTGGAACTTGTGAGAAATACTCTGGGTGACAAGTACTCTTTAATACCAGGCCAAATCTTTCAGATTTCTCCATTAGTGCAAAGAGCTCATTTGCCTTAATCTATTCTAAAGATAACATCAATTAGCAAATAAAACATTACAAACATCTTCCCTGTAAAGGAGATGTTGGATGGGAAGAACTACAGACTTTGGAGGATCAGATGATAATCCACCTGGAGAAACAAAGCTATAGGATATAGTAACAGGAAGAGAAATTGAGCCCAAAGAAACAGCAGAAGATGTAGAGAAGCTTCAAGAGAAGAAGAGAAAAGCCTTTAATCCCGTATGTATCAATGTGCAACATTCCTACACTGGACAATTTATGCCTCAAATACTGCCAGAACAGCATGGGAATTCTTAGAGAAAAGTCAGTATCAAGCAAGCTTTACTTAAAACAAAGTTCTTCAACATGAGGAAGAAGCCAGATGATGACATGCTACAACCCATTACCAGAATGGAGACATTTGCAGTAGAACTTTACAGTATTAAAGCTGGTGTAAATGATGAGGAAAAGATATTCTGTTTGCTTTGCAGTATACCAGACAATAATGATCCACTCATACTCTCTTTTGAAAGCAGAGAAGACAATCTGACTTTAGACTATGACAAAGAAAGACCTCTCCATGAAGAGCTCAGACATAATGATCAAGAAGAGAAAATTGAAGATAGTACTTTATTCAGCTCAGAAAGGCACACAGAAAAGAAGGAAAAGCACCAAAACCAAAGAAAACCTGGTGGCTGTAACTACTGCAAGAAGCCAGGACACTGGAAAGAGAATGAACTAAGCCAAGCTGCTCGATGTTGAGTGAAAATGGACAAAAATTAGTTCTGGGAATTAGAGATCACAATATATACAAGTTACAATGCATGATCATTGTACTCAGCATGTCAACATTGCTACAATGGATGAAACTAACTGGGAGGCATGGCATAGGAGGCTAGGACACATTGGGGAAGGGAAAATGGGCCAATGGTGACAAATCAACTTGTTTAGGCCTGAATTACTCAATTCCAACCAAATTTAATATATGTAAGAGATGTTCATATGGCAACACAAGCTAGATATTGTTTCATGGGCTCAAGAAGCACTTATACTACCAAATTATTGGCTACTGTGCACATGGATATACGTGGGTCTATCAGAACACTGTCCTTTGGAGGCAAGAGATACTTTACAACATCAATGGATGACAAGACAGGATATACATGGGTATACTTCCTCAAGACACAGGATGATGCCATGGAGATATCTATGCTGTGGTAGGGTAATCATACCTCCCACAGACAAGTTTATTAATATTGCCATTTTGATACACTCATCCACATTTTATCTTGTCAGTATTATCCCATTCTTCTTTTGCCCATATTATCAGTATTATCCCCATACGATGATTACCCTGATTAGTTATTAGCATTAGTTATCCCTGAAGTTCTTCAGCTTTGTGATCAGTATATATATCTACATAAGGCAAGTACCATTGTCAGTACCTGCAACACATGACCTAGGTCTGTGTTACCATCCCTACCATTTCAATACCATATTTGGTGTTTCTATGTGGCACAGGTTTCAGACTACTGATCCCTGATTGGTTGGATGTGCTGTGCCTTTTAGAACCTTCCAGGACATTCTTGGCATATTTTGAGCTCACAGTGATGTCATCAAGAATTCCACTGATTCCTATAATCTTTTAGAACCTTGTCATTAATAATCACTTGGCAATCAGCAAAGGTATTTAAGGGAAAGCAATCTCTCATCAATAAATCATCCCTTCTATCAGTAACACTTTCCCCTTATTGTTTAGCAGTTGATCACTGCACCTACCTTTGACAGTTGCACCTCAGACTTGCCATCAAGGAGCTTTTCAGGGTAGTGCCCAAGACACACAGAGGCCTTTGAAGACACTTGGAGCATCCAGGAAGCTAGAGAAGCAGGAGCCTTTACCATAGTGACAGATTGACAAAGACACCAGCAGTTTAAACACAGAGGTTATTGCACCCATCAGACACCTCACACACCTTGCGTTGTGTAGCTTCTCCCAGGAGTACCTCTACACCACCACAACACACTTTGAGAACATGGCAGAAACACAAACTGTGCTTAAATTGAGGGTACTACAAAGTGACAATAGAGGGTAATACTGCTCAAAGGAGTTTGCAAAATACAGCTCATCAATTTTTGTACTTTGCCAGACCACTATTCCACATACTCCACATACTCTATAGCAAAATGGAGTAGTATAACATCTAAATAGAATCATGGTAGAGATTGGAAGATATGTACTAAATAACAAGGGAGTGAACTACAAGTTTTGGGCTGAATCTGTTGCTACTATAGTATACATCAAGAATAGATGCCCAACAGCAGCATTATGTCACTCTACACCCTTTGAAGCATATGCAGGCAAAAGACCAGGTCTCCAGCACCTCAGGATCTTTGGCAGTGATGTTTTTTTATCACATTCCTGACAAAAAATGCTCCAAATTGAGACCAAAGAGAAGAAAAGGGATCTTTTTTGGATGTTGCAAGGACAACAAAGGGTATAAAGTGTAGGATGGCAAAATTTAGAAGCTGGTCAAGAGCAGGGACATTGTATTTGAGGAAAGCTATTACCAGAAAGCCGCTGAAATCATTGGCTGGCTGCCTGATGATGAAATCCACACATATGAAGAAGATATATACCTAATTCAGCCAGATATCAATGATAACCTCACCCATTCCGGTTTAGAGCAGATTATTCCAGTTAGGAGATCAACCAGAATAAGATATGCCCCTGGATCCAGGTGTTAGACATCCAATGATCATGAAGAAGCTTATCTTGCCTTATGTGCCAAACCTCAGAATCTGGAACAGGCAATGAAAAACCCAGATGCTACAATGGGCTACAAGCCATGAAGGAGGAATAACAATTATGAGTCAGGGCAAAAATGTGAGAACTGGTAGATTTACCAGATGTAAGAAAGCCAATGAGAGGTAGATGGGTTTACTAGTTCAGGATTACCTCAAAAGGTTCCATTGATAAGTACAAGACTAGAGTGGTGTCTAAAGGCTATTCCCGTATCAAAGAGACTAGACTATGAGAAAACATTTGCTCTGATTGCCAAGTTTAACTCCATTAGGACAGTGCTAGCACTGGCAGCTGTAAATAGTCTAGATCTACAGCAAATAGACATCAAAGCAGCCTTTCTAAACAGGAATCTGCAAGTAACAATATACATTGAGCAACTAGAAGGCTTTACCAATCCAAAGGGCCCCCATAAGGTGTGCAGACTTGGGAAATAGCTGTACAAGCTTAAGCAGGCACCTAGAGCATGGTATTAAATGATTCTCACATATCTAGAAGAGATAGGGTTCATTTGTATCACCACAAATCACATTGTATAAGTGAAGCAGTTCAAAAAGGGCCTGATCATCCTTGTTCTTTATGAGGACAACCTATTAATAGCTACCAGTGACCAGGAGGCACATAAGCAGACAAACTCTGATCCCTTCAGCAAGTTTGAGATGAAAGATTGTGGAGAATAGAGCCAGTTTTGAGGAAGTGCAGTCAAACGTGACATACCTACAATACATATTTTGCTGATTCAGTCTAAGTACTGCAGAGTCATTCTCAGATGCTGCATGATGCAAAATTGCAAGCCTGCAGCCACCCCAATGGAGAATAACCTCAAGCTGAGCAAATCTCAGCCAGTTTTAGGTGAAAAAGACTTAAATATGGACCAAAACTTGCCTCAATCAATGGTTGGTAACCTGATGCACTTGATGGTGTCTACATGTCCAGATATTGCAGAGGCAATTGGAATTGTTAGTTGAGCTGTGCAGAATTTTAGATTGGATTAAATTACAGCAGTTGAGGGGAATCTCAGATATCTTCCATGTATCATAAATAAGGTATTGCAATACTCTTGAACAGCTGATAGGCAAAATATTGACAGTTATAGTAACTCAGATTAGGGTAGTAATCTTTGGGACATACATGCTACCACTGGGTATGTATTTCTCTATGTTGGTGCCGCTATTACTTGGGGTTGCAAGAAACAACCAACTATAGCCCTGTCTACAACTGAAGCTGCACATTTGGCTGCTTGTCAAGCAACTAAGGGGGCTATATGGCTACAAGAATTACTCAAAGACTTGGGTTTTAATTCAGTTAAGCCCGCATGAGTTTACAAGAATAATCAAAGATATATTTTACTGGCTGAGAATTCTACTGATCATGCCAGAACTAAGCACATAGACGTACAACACAGCTTTGCCAGGGAAGCTGTACAGAAAAACTTAGTAGAATTAGTCCACTGCCCAACTGACAAAATGATGGCAGATATAATGACAAAACCACTACCTAGGCCACAATTTGAGAATATTGGAGAGGAGCTATGATTGAATAATTATTTAGTTGAGGGGGAGTGTTGAAATATTGGACTATTTGGTATCATTCAGCAGCTAAATATTTACTAAACAGTTCTGGACTAGTGTTGGTCACTGTGTTATGATATGCCACTTGAATGGTTAAGTTAGATCAGTTTTTAGTCAGATCTATTAGTTTTATGTTTAGGTTATCAGTATATCAGTGTTGTTTATCAAATCAGTAGCATTAGTCAGCAAATGAATCAGCAGATCCTTATCAGACAGGAAAGATGTTTAAGTAGGATCTTATTGGGTGATGATGATGCAATCAAATGAGTTATCAGCCACAACCTACATTAGGAAATACAATTAGTCAGCAATTGATCTGGCAAAATGTATATAAGGAGCTGCTGGAACCTCAACAAAGATCAGTTCAAGTTTTAGTGAATACAACACTAGCTAAACTCCCTATTCCTCTACAACTCTTATACCAAGACTTGTACCATTGGTAGCAGCAATAACCAGAGACCTCCCTCCTGAAGAAAGAAGAAGCCTCCCTCAAGATGTCCAAAAATCAAGAATGGAAGAATGTTATGCAGCAAATCCTGGCCCAGTAGCAACAATTACTCCAGATCCTTAGCCAGCAACAACAAGGAATGACTAACATGGCGCAAAGCCAGCAAAACCTTGTCAAGAGCAACTTTAGTGTGAAAGTCAACCGGTACCATGGTAGAGTCATTGAAAACCTGGGAACTTGGCTCTTCCAGATTGAAGAAGTTTTCAAGGCTAAGGGAATTGTGTTATGATCTGCCGCATGAATGTTTAAGTTAGATCAGTTTTTAGTCAAGTCAATCAGTATATATTTAGGTTATCAGTATATCAGTATTATCTATGAAATCAGTAGCATTAGTCAGCAAATGAATCAGCAGATCCTTATCAGACAGAAATAGATATATTAAGTAGGATCTTATTGGGTGATGATGATGCAATCAAATGAGTCATCAGCCACAACCTACATTAGGAAATACAATTAGTCAGCAATTGATCTGGCAAAATGTATATAAGGAGCTGCTGGAACCTCAATAAAAATCAGTTCAAGTTTTAGTGAATACAATACTAGCTAAACTCCCTATTCCTCTACAACTCTTATACCAAGACTTGTAACAATTGCTCCAGAAAGCAAGTTACATTATGCAGCCTCTTACCTGGCAGATGCAGCTGTACAGTGGTACCACAACAAGATCAGGTCATCTACTATGATGGGATGCTCTACAATCTCTACCTGGGATGAGTTTGTGTCAGAAATTCAGGATGCCATTGAACCCCCACACCAACAGACACTACTAAGAAGAAAGCTGAAGACACTCAGACAGAAAGGAGTGGTCCAAGGGTACATCTATGAATATAGATGTCTACTTGGACAAATTGAAAGAATGGACCCTCTGAATCAATTTGAATACTTTATTGATGGGTTGAAAGAAAGAACTTGTAGGGAAGTGAATTATTAAAGATCTCAGACTATTGAAGAAGCCATCAAGATAGCCATTGACTATGACTCAGCCATGTTTGGAGTTGGGAAGCCCACATTGACTAAGCAGAGATGCTACAATCATTATGAAAGAAGACAATCAGAAGCAGTGCCAATGGAAATAGACACTATATAGAGGAATTCTACCTCAGAAGAATGTAAGAAGAAAGGACTTTGTTTTAATTGCCACCAGCAGGGACATATTGCAAAGTACTGCTCTCAGAGAAGAAATGGACACCAGCCGTCAAGAACCTACAACTATATTGATGCCCTGGAGCAAAGTGACACGGAGGATGAGCTTAAAGAAGAATCAGAACTCACCTTCCACATGACAGAAGAATACCTTTCCCAGATGACCTCAAACTCAGGAAAGCTATTATACTTGAATGGAGTAATCAATGTAGTACCTGCCAAAATAATGATTGACTCAGGGGCATTGCACAAGTACATGTCATAGCAATTTGCTTTGAAAGCTGGGACAAGCTCAGAACCCACCAAATCAACTTCAGTCTCTACAGCTGATGGGAACTCTCACATATTCAACTGCATTACTCAGCCAGTAAGGATGAAGATCAATGACTATGAAGAAGATCTACAGGCCTATATATCTGGGAACTGCAAGTTTGACCTTGTACTTGGGAAAATCTGGTTATTTTGTTGTAATCCATCAATTAACTGGAGGACCCATGCTACTCAGATCCAGAAGGGCAACAAGACCAATGAGCTATTACCTGCCAGACTAGATTTTAACTTGGTCAATTCCAGTGTGTGCAAAATAAGTGAACTTAGCAAGGCACAGTTCTGTAGAGCGCCAAGAAAAGGAACCCAGATGTTCCTCATGCCAGTATTATAGGAGGATTCCTCTACACCAGTACCCCAAAAGGCTCAGACTCATTTGAAGGAATATTCAGACATATTTCCAGATGAACCTGTAAGCCTACCACCAGTCAGAGATGTAGATCATGCCGTTGACACAGGAGATAGCCCCCCAGTGAGTAAGACACCTTACAGAATGAGTCCATTGGAGTTGGAAGAGATGAAGAGACAAATAGATCACTTATTGGAGCAAGGATATATCAGACCCAGCATGTCACCTTGGGGAGCATCAGTTCTTTTTGTGATGAAGAAGAATGGAACTCTTAGAATGTGTATTGACTACAGAACCCTCAACTCAGTTACTGTGAAGAATAAGTACCCCATACCTTGGATTGATGATCTTTTGGACCAACTCAATGGAGCCACTATTCTCAGCAAGATTGACCTCATGTCAGGATACAACCAGATTAGAGTGAAGCCAGAAGTTATCCTCAAGACAGCATTCAGGACCAGATATGGACATTAGAAATACTTAGTCATGAGTTTTTGTCTCACTAATGCCCCTGCAACATTCATGATGCTGATGCAGACTGTCTTTCAAGAGTACTTAGACAAGTTTGTGATAATCTACCTGGATGACATATTGATATACAGCAAGACAGAAGAGGATCAAGTGGTGCACATTGAAAAGGTCTTGAAGAAGCTAAGAGAGAACAAGCTATATGGCAAGCTGGCCAAGTGTGAATTCTTCAAGGTACTTGTTGAATACCTGGGACACATAGTGACAAGCACAAGAGTGACCTAAGACCCTACGAAGATTGAAGTTATCAAGAACCTGAAGCAGCCCCATAGCATATCAGAACTCAGATCATTCCTTGGAATGGTTTTCTATTACCGGAGATTTGTCAAGTCCTTTGCAAGCATTGCAGCCTCTTTAATTGATATCCTCAGGAAAGACAACACATATAAGTGGGATATAGCTTGTGAGACTGCCTTTCAGACCCTGAGGAATGACTGTATACTACCAGTTGAGTTAACCACAGTCACTTGGAACTCATTGAATTGGAGATCCAATATGCAGACTGAAGACCTCCTTGCAACTTGCACACAGCAACTTGATCACCATGACTTGAATATCAGCAGAGCAGCTGAACAACTTAAGGATACACAACTGAAGAACAAGGAGCCCTTTGACAAATCACACCCAACAAGACCAAAACCACTATCACTAGGAGACCCAGTATTACACCATGATTCCACCTTGGACAAACAATGGAGTTGGAAGTTTGACAACAAATGGACTGGCCCCTACCTCATTTCCAAAGTGATTGGAAATGGAAGTTATTACATATCTGAGCTTGACAACACCCAGTTGAGAGCACCAGTTGCTGGAAACCAACTTAAGTTATTCAAGCATAGGAATTTTGCACATCAAGATTAGTTTGCTTTGACCCAAGTTCAAAGCTGAGAGGGGGGTGGATGTAATGGGGTGACAGTGACACCAACTGACAGATGTGCTCATTCCCTTATTTTCTACTTCCCTATATCTCTACTACACTTAGTTTAGTTTTATCCCATTTGTCTTACCCAATCAGTACTATCCCGTAAGCCAGTTGATTATCACACCTGCTTACCTTATTGCATAAGTTACCCCGCACTTTATGTAAGATTACTAGCTATAAGTACTTCTATATTAGGCAAGTACCTGCACCAGTTCCAGTGACACATGAACAACCCATGTCACCATCCCTACCATTCCATACCATATATGGTATCCCTATGTTACACAGGTTTCAGAATACTGATTCTGTTGAAATATTGGACTATTTGGTATCATTCAGCAGCTAAAAATTTACTTAACAATTCCGGACTAGTCTTAGTCACTGTAGGACTCATTTACTGCCCTAACTTTGCCACTTTCTCCAGATATATGATCTTATGAATATTCCCCTATAGTCAGGATCAAATCAGCACTATTACCAAACATTATGTACTAACCCTGAAACTGTTACAGAATGCTCCTGAATATTGAGAAACCCTCCCTACTTAGTGTTACAGTTGTATTACTTCTACAAAGGTATACATACTGAGCTTCTTTGTGAATAAACAACAGTTCAACTATTATCACTATTTCGTGATAAGTTCCCTATATCCAAATCACTTCTTAAATTGCAACAGATTCCTGATTGGCTGGATGTGCTGTGCCTCTTGGAACCTTCTGGCACATATTTGGAACATTCTTGGGTCATTCTGATGTCATTAAGATTTCTATTGATATCCAGAACCTTCTGGAGCGCAATGATTAGTAATCACTTAGCCAGTAAGAAAAGTATAACGGGAGGCTATCCCTCAGCAATAAATCATCATCCCTTTTATCAATATACTGAATAGTTGATTAGTGTGATCACTGCTACCTGCTGCTACCTGAACTTCCAACCCTAGACCACAGGACACTCCCAGGAAACCGTGCTGACAGCCAACTGACCTTGGAGGCACTACTTGTGAGGAATACTCAGAGTAGGTATCTTTTATTATATTTGATTCTTTCCCAAGTTTGTTCTTGTACAGGTAAAGATACTTTTCTGTCTTTGTAACTATTGACCACAGCTGCATTCTTATCAAGTCCCTGCTGTTGGAGTTTACAGTTGTTTTGACTTTGGAAGCTTTAGTACATTATCATCTCAAAGGATGCTGAACCCAGCACATACTTTTGTTAAGATGCCAACTAAGTTGGGGATTGTAGCTCAGTAGTTTTCCTTTGACAAGCTTGTGGCTTTATTCCCCTTCACATTAGATTAGAGACAGAACCCAAGTATTCCTAGCAAGCTTTTGCCAGAGGTTATTGCACCCAATGAACACCCCACACACAAAACACTTGAGAAGTGTTAGACGTATCTCTCCTTTGGACTTGTACACCACCAAATTGCCTGGATGTAATACATAAGCTACACAATGGATATGGGCATCTTGGAATTGAACAAACCTATAGCCTTGTGAAAGCCAGAGCATGGTGGCCCAGAATGAAACAAGACATTAAGAAGCCAGTGAAAACATGCCCAAATTGCCAAATCAGCCAAGGCCAACCACAGAGAATTGCTGAACTTTTTCCCTTGGATCCTTGAAGACCATTTGAGAGACGGGGAATTGACTTTATTGGAAGACAGCCAACTACCAGGAAATGAAACCATTGGATCCTAGTAGCAACTGACCATGCCACCAAATGGCCAGTTGCTAAAGCTGTACCTATAGCCAGTGAACAAGAAGTTGCAACTTTCATCTACCATGGGATCCTTATGAAATTTGGATGCCCTGTAGAGATTCTATCCAATAGAGGTGCAAACGTTATGGCAAAGACATTGGAAGCTTACCTGGAAATGCAGTAGATCAAACACTTGAAAACCTTGGCATATCACCACAGAACTAATGGAGTCACTGAATGGTCAATGAACTATTTGGAAAAATACAGACCAAGTATGCAAATGGAGTTGTCAGTAGATGGGATCAGTATATAGACCAAGCACTCTTTGCATGCAGAGTCAGAGTACACAGTACCACGCAGCAATTGCCATTTTACTTAGTGTATGGATGTGAACCTAGGATTCCAGGAGATCTCACACAACCAAAGCTCACAGATACCTTAGAAGATGAACTCAGTCAGCCAAGTAGACACCAGCAACTGGAACAAAGACATCAAGGGGCACAGGCCAAAGTATCTCAAAGCGCAGAAAAGATGAAGCAGAGATTTGATAAGACTATAGCACCAGAAGCATTGACAGTTGGGAACTTTGTATTGCTAAGAAACAACACTTGGAAGAAGTTTGAGCCACAATGGACAGGACCATTCAAGATCATCAGAGAATGTCCATTTGCAACTTACCAACTAGTGGACAAGCAAGGCAATATTTGGGAAGACTTAGTGCATTGGGACAGACTCAAGCTTGCAAGACTTGCTGATAATACTGAACCATCAAGATATTGGTATCACAAGAAAAAGATTCAGGAGAACCCTCTCAACTTTGGTAGAGGAGAATGCTATGATCTGCTGCTTGAATGTTTAAGTTAGATCAGTTTTTAGTCAAATCAATTAGTTATATGTTTAAATTATCAGTATATCAGCATTATCTATCAAATCAGTAGCATTAGTCAGCAAATGAATCAGCAGATTGTTATCAGACAGAAATAAACATATTAAGTAGGATCTTATTGGGTGATGATGATGCAATCAAATGAGTTATCAGCCACAGCCTACATTAGGAAATACAATTACTCAGCAATTGATCAGGCAAAATGCATATAAGGAGCTGCTGAAACCTCAATAAAGATCAGTTCTAGTTTTAGTGAATACAATACTAGCTAAACTCCCTATTCCTCCACAAGTCTTATACCAAGACTTGTAACAACTGTTGGACTAACCTACAGCCCTAACTCTGCCACTCTCTTCAGATCAATGCCCCTATAATTGCTCCCTTGTAGTCTAGATTAGATTTGCACTTTTACCAAACATTTTGCATTGCTATGAAAGTAATACAGATTGCTCCTGGGTGCTGAGGAGTGCTTGTTACTTAGTGTTGCAGCTGTTTTACTTCTATAACAGTATTAATACCAGGTTTCACTCTGAATAAACAACAGTTCAGCCATTATCACTATTTTGTGATAAGTACCTTTTATCCAAACCACTTCTTAAATTGCAACAGATAGAAGGATTAATTTATTGGTCAGGGATTGACTTCCTTAAGTACTTCTCCTTATTGCCAAGTGATCACTAATGAGAAAGTTCAAGAAGATTCCAGGCATCAGTAGAATTCTCAATAACATCACTACAGGCTAAAAAAATCCTGAGAAGACCTTGGAATGTTCTGAATGGCAAAGCCCATCAAATCAATCAATGATCAGTAGTCTGAAACCTGTGTTACAAAGAGATACCATGCTTGGTGATGAAACAGTAGGTAGGGTCATATAACCCTGGGTCATGTGCTGCAGGTATCAATGCAGGTGCATGCCTGATATAGATACATCTAGTCATTGCAATACTGAATAACATCTGGGATAACTATTGCTGATAGCTACACCTAGGAAGAATCTATTAAGAAAGGACTTTGTTTTGAATGCTACTGGTAGGGGTAGATCTTAAGGTACTACCCTCAGAGAAGAATAGACACTAATCAGCATGAATCTTAAGTCATTCTGAATAGAGTCACTGGGTGGCTGAATGGACAATTTGACAAAATGCTGACCAAGAATGCAAATGATACTAAGAGTATATGAGAAAAGTACATAGACCAAGCATTAGTTGCCTCCTGAAATACAGTGCATGACACTACCCAACAATGGCCATTTTACCTAGCAAGTAGATGTGAGCCATGAAATCCAAAAGATCCCTCACAACCAAAGCTCACATATACATTGGAGAACAAACTAAATCAGCTAAGTAGATGCCTTCAACTGGAGCAAAGATATCAAGTGGTGTGGTAATAAAAGCCAAAGTGGGAGATACATCAAACACTTCTCAAGTACTTTGAGTAGGGGGTTCACTGGGTACAATAACCTCTGGCATAAGCTTACTTGGAATACTTGGGTTCTGTCTCTACTCTAAGGCAAAGAGGAATAAAACTACAAGCTTGTGAAGGGAAGACTATTGAGCTACAATCCCAAGCTTAATTGGTATCTTCACAAAAGTTTGTACTGGGCTCAGCATCCTCTGAGATAACAATGTACCAAGGCTTTCAAAGTCAAAACAGTTGTAAATTCTGACAGCAGGGACTCAATCAGAATGCAGCTGTGTTCAATAGTTACAAAGATAGAAAAGTATCTTTGCCTGTACAAGAACAAACTTTAGAAAGAATCAAATATAACAAAAGTTGCCAACTCTGGGTATTCCTTGCAAGTAGTGCCTTCAAGGTCTGCTGGCTGTCAGCACAATTTCCTGGGAGTGTCCTGTGGTTTGCAATTGGAAGTTCAAGTAGCAGCAGGTAGAAGTGATCACACTAAACCACAAGTTGGTATAATGATCAAAGGAATGATGATTTATTACTCCAGGATTGCCTCCCTTATATACTTTCTTCACTTGATAAGTAAATGTTAATTGTTGTGTTCCAGAGGGTTCCAGAGATTAATAGAAATCTGAATGATATCAGAATGAGCAAAGAATGTTCTAAGTAGATGCCAGAAGGTCCTAAGAGGTAAAGCACCTCCAACCAATCAGGGATCAGTGTTATGAGACCTGTGTAACATTTGAATGCCATATATGGAAAGAAATTGGTAGGGTTGGTAACACAGTTTAATCATATTTCACAGATCCTGGCACAGGTACTTGCCTAATATAGAAGAACTTACATCTGGTAATCTTACATAGAGTGAGGGGTAACTTGTACAATAAATAGGCAGGTATTGTAGTTAGCCAGCTTATAGGATAGTACTGATCAGATAAGACAAATGGGATAAAGCTAAAATAAGGGTAGTAAAGAAATAGGGAAGCGGAAAATATGGGAATGGCCAAATCTGTCAGTGGGTGTCACTTTGACCCCACTACAGTACTACAGGCCAAGGTGTCTAAATGTACAAAAAAGTTGAAGCAAAGATCAGATGTGTTCTGAGTGATAGTCTCACATAGTGACAGCCTATCAATAGTGCCAGATTGATCTGCCACTCTACAGCACTTTCTGGCACCATAATATCCACTATAATGTTTGCAAAATAAAACATTTACTGGCTATTTCACTGAAACTTTCTGTTAGTGCAAGGAATAGTGCTTTTTTCACTTTATTTGCTCTTCACAATGCTCCAGACACATTTCTCTGGGTGTATGTCCTCTTATGTGAATACACTATATACTTATAAGTATTTTCACTACTTCATCTATTTTGCTGTTTTCCCCTGTACATGATTTTTCTTTGTGTTCATTTGCCAATAGGCCAAATCTCTTTATATATCCAAATGTTTGCTCTACTTTCACTATGAAATAATCAAAAATCTCATTTTATAGCTTCTGCTTCCTGCTTGGCTCCCCATTCCTTGGCCTCTTACAAGCTGTATTACATCAAATCCCTGACAATCCTCTCCTATATCAGCTATGTATGATGTAACTTTCTCCCCTCTGCTGAATTCCAAACAAATCTCTATCAAATGTGCTTTGTTTTGCCCACTTCCAGCAAACAGCATGCTAAACCAAATGGTGTGACCCTCAATGTTAGACAGAGCTTCACGTTTTGCACACTGCGCCTTGTATTTGGCAGAATAAAAGTGCCTCTGCCCTCAAGAATATCTGATAAGCCCTGTTGGGACAGTGCTCAAATTACTCCTGATACAAAACCTGTTGCTGGTCACTCTGGGATATTGATTTCTTTTAAGCTTGTCAGCCAAATATTCCAAGCATGTTCTGGGTTATACATATACTCTGCAAGATGGTTCTCTATTGTAGTCAACAGGGAATGAAGGCTGTTAGGGCTTTTGTTGCCATGAATGGTGGGAACAAACCTTGTAGGCAATTGCTCTTGTAAAAGCAGAGAAGTGTAACAAGGAATATCATTGAATAGACAGTTCACAGTACTTAGTAAAGATCTCCTCAGGTGTGATTGACCAAGATTCAGTGGTGGTAATGAGGTTGATAAGATAAGATCATCCAGATGAGTTGGTCATATTACAATTAGTAAGTGATCAAATTGGTATAAGTTGAGTAGATTTGGTGCAATAAGCTTAATTTGTCTAGTTTTCCATGAATTTTGAATAAGTCCCCATCAATCACCATGTATCCCATCATTAGGTTGCAAAATCATTGCCAAAGAATGACATTGTGACTTTATTGCTGAATTACTTACAAGTGTATGAAAAAATATGGATTTGCAATTACTGTGATTTGATCCACATCATTGCAATCTAAGATACATCATGCATAATATTTGCATATTACACAGCCCAATTAGTTTTCAAATGCATTTAATTTAAGACCAAATTGATGCCAATATGCTACTGTATTAGTGTCCAAATCTGTGACAATGGTCCCTATACTACAATTGAACTCACCTTAAGTACAAACCAGACATGATCCATTCTGCCATTAACAAGCATAATCTGAATAGGAGAACATATGTTGAATCCATTTGAGCTTGTAACAGATAATTAAGTATTGCCCAAGTGTCTAGGATGAGCCTTCATACATAAATTTGAGCACTACTAATAAATCTAGCAGAACTGGATATCTCAAAGAGTTTGCAGATATGGAACAACTTGAGTAGAAAGCTTTGACATGAGTACTTCATTACAATGTCAGCAGATATATGCAGAAAGATAAACCACAAGTCATGTATGGAATTCAAAGTAAGCTGCAACTGAGGGGATTTGATGAGGAAGTGGTGTGCAAACAATTCTGTGCGCAAATTGCGCAGTATAAACTAAATGGGTCTGTTTGTGCTTCAGCTTTGTGAACTAAGTGGATTTTAAATGTGTTTTTGCCTCAAGTTACTAATGTACTACATGATATATTAGTGGAGCCAAGTAGCTTCCAAGAGCATAGTGAACAGGACTCATCAAGGAAACAGCTCCAAAGTAATAGACTAAGTGTAGGTAACTACCTTGAGAAATCAGAAGGGGAGCTTCATGAGGATGATATTGATAATGCACTACTGTATCAAGATTGATTACTCAGCATCTATGACACTCCAAATCAAGCTAAAGATTTTTGTTACATATGTAAGTATGGATGGCACTATCTAAGTTCACTAGTACTATCAGCACAGCTCAATTCAATCTTATAATGAGATTGCAAAGATGACCAATTATTCCAAGCTGCACATAGGATCCACGCTTGGGACCAAGTTATTATTTGTAGGGCATGATCAGATGTCATTTCTCTCAAGGTGCTTGGATTCTCATAAATCAGCATATCCCTAGATATGGTCAGCTTCTTCTCATTGGTATTACCCAAAATGTATGACTTACTCACATTGCAGTAGCTTAACAGTGTATATTTACACTCTCTGGCTTAGGTTTTGATCTCTGGGGAGTGTCTTTGCATATCCTGTGCACCTGGATATGCTTAAAGTTCTGCACTAGATCTGCAATTGTACCATGCCACAAATAGAGTGGATATACAAAGTATTCTGCCATCACTTCAATTTTTGAGATAAACCGCTTTAGCAGCAGATTCTGCCCCAAAATTACAGGATAATATTTATTCTGGATTCTCTGCCTTTCAATATTGGTTGTTGAGCTATTTGAACAGCCTGATGCTTCACTTTGCAACAAGGAGTATGGTACAGTATTCTCTCATTTTAACCCAAGAATGTAGCAGAAGGGGATAAAAAGTTCTCATGTACAATCTCCACCATTTCAATGTGTAATTTCTTGTATTGTATCCCATATCTCTGTTTACCATGGCTTCAGGGTTTCTGAACATAGACAAATCATTCCCCTTACTCTACATGAAGTAGCCTAACATATATCTTGTATAATTATTGACACCTGATCCACTTAATACAATATGCAGAAGACTATATTGCTTGTAATTTAAGAACAAATTTCAGTTCAGCATTTAGGTCTGCAATAAGGTGCTGAAGTCTGTTAGTCAGGCTGTTTGTGAGGGTAATGTTTGAATCACTATCAGTGATTTGCTCACCTGCAGAGTCCTTCTTATCAGCAATCAGTGTAACTTTGCTTATCAGTTTAGTATTTCTTCTCCTGGAAGATTCTTGTCAATAAAGAAATCTCATCCAAGGTATATACTTTTAGGAGCTAAACATAACTGGTAGGTGTCTTTTAATACACTATGTCAGTAGTAGATTGGCTTAAAACTATCCTGGGCTGTGAGCCCCCAATTTATGCATTGGCTAAAAAAAAACTACCTGATTTTTCATCAAATGTCCCTGTTTGCCTATTGAGCAAGTAAGTCCCTGAGATTAGTGATTGGACAAGGTGTGAAGGCTGGCATGTAATCAATCAAGTAGCTGCTTTATAGATCCAATAGCTGTACTGGTGCTACTGGTGATGTATATATATGCAGGGCATTTATATATTGGGGTAGTGTCCATAGTGTGGCACAACTTTGATGTACACTGTTGTAGAATTCAGTGGTCACTGGCTGGCATTGATCTGATTTGGATCTCAAAGAAAATATGTGCTGTTTGGACTACAACAAACCACAGCAACTCAATGAAATGACATCATCCTTGCGCAATTCTTTCTAAACTTGGATTACTACTGAAGCATTTGGTAGTGACTTGCTTTGCACTTCTAGACTACTACTTTTGGGTACTACAATAGCATTATATTAACATCAAGCAGGTCATATATATTATATTTATACTAAAACTAAGGTGATTGCTGCAATCTCCATATATTATGCATGGTACAAATTGAGTTGCATTGCAATAGATCAGACTACACCTGTTGCAGATTTCATATCTGCTACAGAATTGCAAATAATTCATCAACAAAATTGCCAAGTCAATGTTTAAGTATATTGTTTGCAATATCATAACAGAATAGATGGCAATTGATGCAGATTCAACCTTAATGCATAGAGAACCACACAAATTGAGCTGATTGCATCAAGTTGATTTAACTCATTCTCACTCCATCACTTGCCTACTGTTCTAACACTTACTTTTCTAAAGGGTCAATTCTCATCAGTTGCATCATTTGCACTACGGTTCTGTTTGACAAATTAGAAAGACCTTGACTAAGTACTGTGGACCATCTACCCCAACCTACTTAATGACATCCCTTGTTAAGCTTATCTGATATACAGGCTCTGTCCATTTGAAATACAATTTGGTCCTGTGGGTAGATCCAATACAGATCAATTATCAAGATTCTGCAACAAGGCCATCTTAATACCAGCAACTTAGAATTATTGACCCTCTACATAATGTTATGATGGAATTGCCATGGTGATTTGCATAATCTACCACCAAATAAGGCTAAAAGCTTTATGGTGATTTAGTAGTCTTTTAGTAAGTATTGCATGACTTTGTGATGGTTTTAATGCACTCCACATTATTTGAAGTGATCCAAACCAGCCAATACATCCAATTGCCTTAAATGTCAACAAACTTGACAGTGCTTGGAGAGCCTTATTCCAGACCTTTGCTTGCATTGTAATGGTAGTATGGTGGCCTACAGCTAGCTCTGTATAATGTTACTGTACCAATTTACCATGTGGTACTTCCTCTTTCTACCTCCCCTAGCACCATTTATATATTCCACTCTAAAGTCACCCCTTGTTGTTTGCATACCCACTGCAACCTTGGGTATTCCATATATAGTCCAAATCAGAGCAAACTCTGGGTTCCTGCTTACTAACCACTACATAGGCACACACCTGCTGCAATTTACATATTTGTATCACCTCAACTTTACTGCTTTTCAAGGTGATACTTACAAAGTTGTCATGTGCATTGTATTGCTAATGGCATATACATCTTGCAAGCATATTCCCAGTGTAGTGGGGTCACAGTGACATCCACAGGCAGATGTGCTCATTCCCAAATGTTCACTTCCCTAAAAAGGATTACCCCCCCTATATTAGTATCATCCCAAATTGCAATATTTTCTATCTGTCTATGTGATTATTACTATATGACCTGGCAAACTATTTGTCACTATTAACCCATTGCGCAAGCTATTCTTATTCCTTGCCAAGATGCCAAGATAAGACAGTGACCATATAAGGCAAATACCCTCTACAGTGCTTATGTCATGTGACCATCCTGGTTTCATAGCCCTCCTATCCTACTACCATATGAGGCAACTACATGACACAGAGGTTTCATATTACCACTGTCTGATTGGCTAGGTGCTACTATGTCTCATGGAACAATCCGCTAAGAATTTGAGCTATTTTTAGTACACAATCACATGATTGGCTGTCTACTACCTTCTGGAAACTTCCAGAAAGTATTTTCTGGCAAGAATTTGAGCAGCAAAAAAGTATAGAAGGGAGGCTATACCTTGAAAATAAATCATCCCTCTTCAAATATTCCAACTTATTGATTAGTGAGATCACCGCTGGCTATTACCACTACTTTCTAACTCAGATCTGACAATACTCCCAGGAAACCGTGCTGACAGCCAACTGACCTTGGAAGCACTACTTCTGAGGAAAACTTGGAGTAGGTATATTTTATTATATTGGATTGTTTTCCCAAGCTTGCTCTTGTACAGGCAAAGATACTTTTCAGTCTTTGTAACTATTGGTCAAAGCTGCATTCTTATCAAGTCCCTGTTGGTGGGGTTTACAGTTGTATTGACTTTGAAAGCTTTGTACACTGTCATCTCAAGGGACATTGAAGCCTTTATAAACTTTTGTTACAACACCAACTAAGTTGGGGATTGTAGCTCAATAGTTTTCCCTTGACATGATTGAGGCTTTATCCCCCTTCACATTAGATTAGACAAAAGACCCAGTATTCCTAGCAAGCTTTTGCCAGAGGTTATTGCACCCAGTGAACACCCCACACACATTCACACTTGAGAAGTATTGGCTGTATTTTGCCCTTTGGACTTATACACCATTACACCGGTTGCAGTCACATTTGCCATAAGCGCATCCTCAATATCCACTAAGAACTTTTTGAAAGTTAGCCAAAATAACCCTTCTCCCTGCTGGATTCTTTTTCCGCTTGTAGGTGCACTCTGACTCTAGCTTTTGTGAATTCTCTATTGAATGGTGCTAAAAAAGACTTGTGACCAAGAAAAACCTAACATGATTTGGTAAATTTGTCTTAATTAAGGTGGGTGGCTTGTTGTGCCCACCCCACCATGCATAACCTGACTGAATACCTGTGCATTGAGGCTGCAGAGCTTCTTAGTGCAAAGTTGCCCTAATGAAATTTGTGTGCTTGTTGTGCTCAACTCAACCTTGCCTTGCTTAATTAGTTACTCACTTATTGGACTACTTAGCTTTGTAATACCTAAGGAATAAGTGTATCCATTTGAGCATCTGTCCTCAGCACCTTCCAGGTCTCCCTGGCTGTCCTCCATCTGTTCACTCATTAAATCCATGAAAGACTTGAATGTTATATTCTTAATAAGTTTTGGATACTCCAGTATCTGCAACTTGTCTTGTCTCTCTATCTCCCTACATATTATTTCATATGGTATTGTGTAAGGCATATAGACTCTTCAATATCAAAGCAACACTGCTAATCAAGTCTAGGGATAAGTGCTTGATGATAGCTCAATACTTCTGCAAAAATAACTCCAGAAAATGACAAAATCCATTCTGAAGTCCACAAGTTGTTTGAAACTTTCTTCACTCAAGAGATCCTAACATTGGTGGTTTGGACTAGATCAGCATTTAGAAATATTACCAAAGTGATCATTCCAGTATCAGAGTGCAGAAGATCCAACTGAGTAAAAAATAGCCCAAATTACTATATCAATGTAGGTAGGTACAAACATAGCCTATGCCTATTCAGCCCATAGAGGTAAGCACCTGGCAGCCAAACTGGCCCTAAATATCCCTAAGACAAATCTTTAGAGATCTGTAATAACTGAGGAATATGAGGCCTTGATGGATGATCAAACTTAGGACTTGATATGTTATCATAGTGAACCTTAGATGCAGTAAAAGAAGCCACACACTTACCATCAAGGCAGTACTCTTTGTACCAGATATAGCCAGGAATCTAGTATTTGTAAGTAAGGCTACAGCAAAAGGACTCAATTTCAGTTTTGGCAATTCTGGATGCAGGATCACTGATCAAATTGTGCCCATATTGCTATAGGTATTGGGGATCAGAATCTATACAAGCTGACTTATATTTTATTTTATCTGAAAGCTAGTATATGCAACTTAAATGAAGAAAAACCAGCACTTTGGCCCAGTAGATTTGTACACATCAACTTGAATTATTTGCATGAAATAATTAAATATCAATTAATTTCCAGAGTAAAAGTTGATCCCTCAGCAAACTTGGAGTACTCTGTGTGAGTACTAAATGCAGTACCAACTCTTTGCCCAAGAGTTCTCCCCAGAGTCCAACCCAAAGTCCCCCAGTATTCTCCCTATAATTCCCCCACACGCCCTCCCTCCTATCCCAACCCTTATCTAGTTAGAACACTTACCATAACAGGAAGGTGTTCACACCCTTATTTTATAACACATTGACTATTATCTAAGCCCCTGCAAATGATATATATATGTACCCAATTGAACCAAGACAAGGGGATTGGATGAATTAAGCACAAGTCTTTATTACCTTGCTACCTTCTATTGGAAGCTACCCTGAACCAAGTGGTACTGACTTGACCTACAAGCTCTCCCACTCACCAAGTACAGTCAGTAATAACCCACATATTTGGTGCCGTCTCTGCAGAAATAAGCACAAGTGAGGTAATGACTACTACAATCAAACTAAAAACATACAAGGGAAAGAGAGAGAAAGCCCTTGAGTGGTTCAATAAGTTTGAGAGAGTTGCAGTTGATGCAGGATGGGACAACAATAAGAAAGTAAGGGAGTTTGCAAGACATATGGAAGGGTCAGCATGGCAATGGCATTATGGGTTGGAAGATGCAGTTAAAGACAACTGGGATGCACTAGAAGAAGCCTACTAGACACGCTTTCTATATGCCAAAGGATACCACTACAAAGCCCTTCTACTGTCCTCACAGAAGAAAGGCAGTGAGAGCTATGAAGTCTACACTGAACTGTTTCTCCAACAAGTTCAATGTCTCCCAAAGGACAAAATTGCCAAACAACAGCTCATGAGGTATTACATCATGGGCTTAGACAACAAAATAAGACGTAGGGCATCCAAAGAACAACAGGGATGTAAAATGTGTTGAGCACTTTCAAGACAGCAAAATATCCCCGCTGTGGTGATGTATAGGTCCAAGGGATAGATACATCCAACACTTCTCAAGTGTGAATGTGTGTGGGGTGCTCACTGGGTGCAATAACCTCTGGCAAAAGCTTGCTAGGAATACTGGGTCTTTTGTCTAATCTAATGTGATGGGGGATAAAGCCTCAAGCTTGTCAAGGGAAAACTATTGAACTACAATCCCCAACTTAGTTGGCGTCTTAACAAAAGTTTATAATGGCTTTGATGTCCTTTGAGATGACAATGTACTAAAGCTTCCAAAGTCAAAACAACTGTAAACCCCACCAACAGGGACTTGATAAGAATGCAGCTTTGACCAATAGTTACAAAGACTGCAGAGTATCTTTGCCTGTACAAGAACAAACTTGGGAAAACAAACAAATATAATAAAATATACCTACTCTGAGTATTCCTCACAAGTAGTGCCTCCAACGTCAGTTAGCTGTCAGTGGGGTTTCCTGGGAGTGTTGTCAGGTCTGAGTCAGAAAATAGTGGTAATAGGTAGTGGTGATCTCACTAATCAATAAGTTGGAATATTGGAAGAGGGATGATTTATTTTAAGGGATAGCCTCCCTTATATACTTTTTTTTGCTGCTCAATTTCTTGCTAGAAAATACTTTCTGGAAGTTTCCAGAAGGTAGTAGACAGCCAATCATGTCATTGTGTACTAAAAATAGTGCAAATTCTAGGCAGATTGTTCCATGAGACATAGTAGCACCTAGCCAATCAGGTAGTGGTAATATGAAACCCCTGTGTCCTGTGGTTGCCTCTTATGGTAGTAGGATAGGAGGGTTATGAAACCAAAATGGTCACATGACATGGGCACTGCTGGGGTACTTGCCTTATATGGTAACTATCTTATCTTGGCATCTTGGCAAGGAATAGGAATAGCTTGTGCAATGGGTTAATAGTGACAAATAGTTTGTCAGGTTGCATAGTAATAATCACATAGACAGAATAGAAAATATTGCAATTTGGGATGATACTAATATAGGGGGGGTAATCCTTTTTTAGGGAAGTGAATGCATGAGAATGAGCACATCTGCCTGTGGGTGTCACTGTGACCACACTACACCGGTCAGGAGAGTTGAAGTGCGGAAGAAGAAGCGTCAATATGATGCTTCTAGAGAGGAGGC
>MCFE01000574.1:0-56767 GCA_002104905.1 Basidiobolus meristosporus CBS 931.73 | reverse complement strand
AAAGAAGTTGCAGGCTGATAACTTGGAGCTTCTAACCTCAAATGGTGCACTCAAATTGAGGGTTCAAACCTTAGAAGAAAAGTTGGATGACCAAACCAAGGAGTTAGAACGCTGCTCAACCTGCCTTCATAACTCAACACCTGACCTGGCTCCAAACAATGCAACACTTATAGCATCAAATGATGAGCTTAAGCAGAGAGTTCAAATCTTAGAGGAAAAGCTGGAAGCTCAAGCAACAATGTTGGACAATCACCAGACCCCAGAGTTGATACCTGAATTCTCTATTCCCCAAAATCCCATTCCAAGGCATAGCACATTGGATAAAGGAAAACAAAAAGAGACATACTCAAGTATTCTACAAAAGCAGTACCAGGAGCCAGGCCCTGCACCAGCAATGAGTACTAACATTCCTGACACAGTTGCTGGCAGAATTCTTTCCAAAGTCATACGTAATTCCAAAAAGTCTCAACCACAACTTGCTAACTTGGAAACACTAAAGCCTACCACACAACCTGCCAGGAAGTCTACCTATAAGCCTCCAGCAAACTTACCTCAGCTCCAGAATTGGTCCTTGCTATACTTTGCCAATGTTCCATGGACTACTATATCAAACATCAGACATACATTCCGCTCTCTAAATATTGACACTTCAAAAATTGTTAACCTAGCTTGGAGAAGAGGAAAGATCCTAGAAATGATTGTAGACAGAAACTTCTCCACTGCATTGACTAAGTATCTGGCAAAAAATCTAAACTGGGTGCCTACCAAATTCACAATCATTCCACCAGAGTCAATGGACACTGAGCCAGGAATATTCAACAAGCCCCCAGCTCACATGGCAATTATGGCTTTCTTTGCTGCCATTAAGAAACAGGCTCCAACCTATGATGTGGCCTACTTCTTGAAAGAGGAAGCAATTAGAATCCTGAAAGACATTACGCAAGCTCCATTTGAAGAGTTGTGGAATAATTCTGGAAATTTACAAAGGGCAGTGCAAGAGTTTCAGCAGGAACAGGCAACCTCAGAGTCTGCCTGACTACAGAACATACTCTTACTCAATTGCAACTCCATCACTCCAACTGTAGCTGAATTAGAAAACTTACTGAAAAAGGAATATTCCTTGCTCCTACTAATTGATGTTAAGTTGCCAAAACTTCCCTCTAGACTGAATGCATATTCATCTGCTCACCCAAAATTTCCAGCTCACTCAATGGCACTTGTTGCTCTTTCATCTTCTAAGCTTGCACCCTCAGCAAATGTATCCATCATCTATGAGTATTACTGCTATGCTCTAACACTTCCAACTATAGTAGCCATTATTATCTATCTCCCTCCATCTCTGTCTAACTCCATAACACTGGCAATTTTCTTGGCCACATCAGAATTCATTCAACAGCTCATCAATCCCTTGTATGGTAGTGGGAGATATAAATATTCCCCACCCTGAAAATATCACCACTATTTCATCCAGACTTAGAACCCGAGAGGAGCACTTTACAAAGTTCCTCCGACAAAACCATCTGGTCACTGTAAACACTCAGCAAGCTCAACGTTGTGTTGACTGGGTAACAGCTACTCCAGCTGCCTTACAGTACATCCACCAGGTTACAAGCATTCCAGAGGATATCAGCTGTGGTTCACTAGAGAAATCTGATCACAAGCCAATACACATTATCATTTCTGCCAGAAAAACCCTACCAATTGGCACCCTTCTTCAGCCGTTTACAATCCTGCCAGCCAAAGCTTCAGTATCACAGGACACAGGACTTTGCCAACTACCTATCCTTGCTTACAGAATATGCATTTCCCAGCTTACCTGCATGGATTTGTGATGATATAAATGCATTATGGCTATTTTACCAGCATTTCATCATAATCACTGGCTGTCTGGCCCTGCCCACCAAGTCCTACCAAAAGCCATCTGCAAACCAACTTAAATGGAAATCCATCATTTCTGCCTTAAATTCCAGCTACCTATGTTTCCCTAACCCAAAAACACAGAACCTCCTGGAAAGCGCAATCTCCTACTCCAAGTCACTACAGATCACTGAGCATACTAGATTATGGGCTCATATCATGGATACCTTGCCCTTAGTAAATATGAATGCCACCACAAGGTCCATATCAAGAGTATACAAAGCCATGAGACCCCAAGCAAGGAGTATACCATCACCAGACAAACTGGCCCCTATATTCTTTGATTCAACCGATGCATCCCACTCCTCCTTTCTACCATACTGGTAACATATCTACCAGTCCAACATCTCCAATTGTGGTTTCAGCAAAGCTTCTGGAGAAAATTTTAAAGAAGCTTCCTGCAAATACTGCACCTGGACATGACTTGATTACCTACGATCTACTCCAGGTGTGCTACTCCAAAATGAGTCACTTACTTCTCCCATTCTACTCTATCTGTGCCCAACAATTGACTACCCCAAAGGCCTGGTCACAGGCAAATGTAATACCCTTATACAAAGGGAAGGGGAAACACTCACTCCCAGGTTCTTACCGGCCAGTTTCACTCCTACCAACCTGCCGGAAAATCTTTGAGCTTATGATAGCAAGATCCTTGCAATCTCAACTATATCCATTCCATCCTTCTCAGTTTGGCTTCTTGCCCAAACTCTCCTTGGATATGGCTGTAGTGCTAAGCCATGATCATTCACTTCAATTCTCATTGCCAACCATTCTGTTTGACATTACTAAAGCCTTTGACTCTGTGGACAGAGCTCTGCTTTGGAGAAAGCTATTAGCAGTTACCACACTACCAATGACCCTTCTTGTACGTTCTCTATTTTGTGAGAACTCAGCCAAAATTTTGCATCCAAGTTGTCACATCAGAGACTTATGAGGTTCCAAATGGAGTAGTCCAAGGATCTGTACTAGGTCCCTTACTATTTGTGATATTCCTACATGACTTTCCTTTATTTCCAAAAGGCCCCTCACCAGACTCTCCCTATCCACTACTAACTCTCTATGCGGATGATATCAAGATTGCTACTCCTAATCCCATAGCAGACACTGCCATCATTGAGAAGTACTTGGCTGCCAACAACCTCTCACTCTCAATTTCCAAGACAGTCCCAATTGGATGCACTACAACTATACAGAACACTAGCATTCTGCCACAACAAACTGCAATATATCTAGGTCTGCCGTTTTGTCAACATGGGATTGACTCAAAGCTCCACCTGAATAATAGGATCCGTCTTGCCCAACAGGCTCTCAAAAAGCTTCTGGTAGTAGTCACTCCAGACACTCCAATTCAAAAGATCCCTATACTTCTGAAGCAGTATGTGCTGCCGGTACTTGAATTTGGTCTCCACATTATACCCCTAACCTCCAGAGAACTTCACCGCCTGGATAAATTTCTCCATCAGTGTATCAGATCCTTGGTACCTTATCTTCCAGTATCTCCCTATATCCATGCAACTAATGGAGCCTTTGGGTTCTACCCATACCAAATCCGAATGATCTATCTCCGGGCTTCCTTCCTAGTCAAACTTCAGAAATCACATAACCCCTCCATCAAACTAATGGCTTCAATCTAACTCCTCCCTGAAATCTTCTTGCTGGCACACCCTGGTTGGCTCTGCTGTAGTAACAGAGCTTGCTTCAAAACTTCAAAAAGCTGAGAAACCAAGACTACTGGCTCAGGACCATCTAAGATCTATGTGGCAGAGCTACTTACAAGTCCACACACCTTTCCTACTACACCTAATCCCAGGCTGGGTTCCAGTCTTGGATTATATTGATCAGAAACATCTACAATTTGTACTTCCCCCAAAACCCCTGAATTTTATATTTACCCCTGATGAGCTTTACTTTATTGAAACAAACATTAGAGATGAAACAAAACATAGATTAGATTACTTATTAGAGAGGTTCTAGACCTCTTAATTGGCTTCTTTATTTGTACTTAGATTAGTTCTTAACTCAAATAAAGATTTCACCAACTTGGTGACTTTCCCTCCCCCTACCCCTCCCACTGAACAGTGTCTTGAGCACTGAAACTATCATCACTTCTTATTAACTACTACAAATTCCTCAGCTACACACTCTTGTATCAAAGCTACAACAGTAGCGCTGCTCTTTGTTTCAATTGAAATAAAGATTTCACTGTTGGTGACTGTCTCCCCCTAGCACTATTGGCACTATCCACAGAACAGTCTATTGTACAGTCGATGTACTTGTCCAATTCTCTTGATACCTTTGATAGATTCTGATGATGTTCACTGAGTCTGAACATGTCTTCAGCAGTCCATAGCTTTGGATGATATGGAGTGATCAGACGGTGATCAATGGCGCTATTCTGCAAAGGCTTTGATCACGTGATTCACAAATTCTGTTCCATTATCCAATTGAATGACCTTAGGGAATCCAAAAAGGCAGAAGAGCTTGAATAGTTCTTGTGCAATAGTGGCAGCATACTTGTCTGGAATAGCTTTGAGGTAGACAAAACGTGTGCAGACATCCACAATGACAAAGAGGTAGTGATTACCATCATCACTAGTGGTGAAAGGTCCAGCTAGATCAATTGCAATATGATCCATAGGAAGGCTTGCATGGATGGGGCTCAAAGGATGAAATCCATGGCGGCTGATATTATAAAGTTGACATTCTCTGCACGACTTGACAAATTCTAAGCAGTCAACTTTGATATTTGGCCAGTGATATCCATCAGAGTGTAGCTTCTTCATAAGTGTGTCAGCTCCAAAGTGGCCAAGTAAATGACTCCTCTGTATCAATGTTTTCCTTTGTTCTTCAGGTGGGATTTTCCAAGTTGCTGAATCCAGTTGAGGAATTATTTTGGAAGTTGTAGAGAGTTTACTGATTACATCAGTAATCACATGTCCCTCCCAAGGTGAAGTTGGAAAAAGTCTTGACAGGTGGTCAGGAAGGATGTTGAGAATTCCTGGGCGATGAATAACTGTATATTCATAATCAAGTAGAGTATCAAGCCAGTTGGTAAGCATTGGAGTCAGAGTCTTCTGAGTGTGGATATAGACAAGGGCTTGGTGGTCAGTGTACAAGGTAAAAGGATTACCCCATAGATACTGATGAAACTTCTTCAAGGCAAAGACTATGGCAAGTAGCTCCTTCTTGGTAGCAGAGTAGTTTCTCTCAGCAGGTTGTAGGGACCTGGCTTGGAAAGAGAGCCAGTGAGGCGGATTTTGGTCTTCATCTTGATAGAGGACTGCCCCTAACCCAACATTAGATGCATCCGTAGCAACAACAAAGGGCTTAGTAAAGTCTGGGTAGGATAAGGTGGGTGCTTGTGGAAGCAGTTGGCAGAGTGACTCAAAGGCTTGGTCATGAGTCTTGTTCCAGGCTGAGGTGAGATCAGGGCTATGGCGTAATGCATCTAAAGGGGCACTCAATGAGGACATGAGTGGTATGTGTTCCCTGAAATAGTTGAATACTCCAAGATAATGTTGAAGTTGCTTGGCGCTAGTGGGTTTTGGCCATTCTGGGATATTGACCAGTTTGAAAGGATCTAACTTGGTGGCCAGCTGGTGTGACTATAAATCCAAGTAGATTGATTTTGAGGGGGCAAAACTGCACTTTTCAGCATTGAGAATCAGTCCAGCAGTTGTCAGTCTGTTGATTACATCAGTGACATGGGCTGCATGATCATCTCAGTTAGTGGAAAATATGATGACATCATCAACAAATACCAATGCGTATGGTGCATTCTTGAGTATTATAGTCATGACTCTCTGAAACTTGCTGGTAAGTGTCTTTAGGCCAAAGGGAGCTCCCTGAAACATCCATTGCATATTATTCCAAGTTAAGGCAGTCTTATGCTGGTGATCAGGATGGATCTGGAATCGGTGATATGCATCCTTCAAGTCCAACTTGGAGAATACTTTTGCTCCTGATAGTGCGGAAAAGATATCTTGGATTCTTGGAATTGGAAACTTGTCATCTTGGAGAAGCTTGTTCAGAGGTCTGGGGTCCAAAAAGGGTCTCTTCAAGGTTAGATTTCCATCAGCATCTTTCTTTGGTGCAAGCGTCAAAGGGCTGTTGAATGTTGTGTTGACAGGGGCTTGAGTGATAATTCCATTGTCAGCCCATTTTTGGACTATCTCATCAACTAAGTGTTGACATGAATGCGGAATTGGGTATTGCCTCCTCCATGTTGACTCACCAGGTGGGGTCTCTAGTGTAACAATGGATTCTGGGATGGTGCAGAAGCTGTTCCTTGGAATGGCCTGATTTCTCTCTATGGCCGGCTGAATATCCAATTTGACTGATTGAGAATATTCTTGAAAAGTTGGGGTTAACTCTTCTTCTTCTGGTTGGGATGAGATAATCTCTGGGATTTGATCCATTATGAGTGGCTGAGATTTAGTGATTCCTGGATAGGAAACTGGTAGTCCGCCTATGTGAAAGCCAAGTTTGCTGAAGGTGTCCAGACCAATGACTACCTGAGGTCCATCTGGTATGTCAATCACTTCCATCTGATGGATTATGGTTACTGAGCCACAATGTATGTTGATTGGGTTGGTAATGCCAATTCTTGGGGCTGAGAGATCCTTAGCTGCAAGAATGATTTTTCCTGGACGTTTTTCTATCTCCAAATTGAGTTCTCTGACTACATTGGGTGATACAATAGAGTTGGATGATCCAGTATCCAGTAGTGCTACATATGATTGGCCATTGAGGGTGAGTGGCACTTCTATGGCTTTGAGCTGGGTGATTGGTTGCTTCTTTTCTTGAACAGTTGCAATTTTAGCCGGAAACTCAAAGAGGTTGTGATAATCTTGAACTGTAAGTTCTTTATATGCTTCTTCATACCTTGTTGTATCATTGGCTGAATGATCATCAAGGATCTGGGTAATTTTGGCTGATGGTGTGGAGTTCTTCTCAGGACAGGCAGGTGATCTATGTCCCATATTTCCACATTTAAAGCACTTGTCATCAGCATATGGATTATCAGTTTTGGTGTTTTGCTGCTTTTCTGCGGTGTTTCCTGACTTGTTTGACTGCTTGGTGATGCCTTTGCATTCACTGGTAGTATGATAGCATTTTCCATGAAGCTCACAGTGCTTGGTAGCGGTTGATTGCTTCTTGGTCACATGACTGGTCTCTTTTCCGGCTGTTGTGGGATATTGGGTTGAGTTGCCTGAAGTCTGGCTAACAGCTGCAGTCAAGGTGATTGCCAGTGTACATATCTCTGAGATCTGGTCATAGGTACGTGCAGGGTTACATGCTTTGACAATAGCAATATTGCTCTGTAGCTGGTGTGAAAAGTTTGAAAGAAAATGAGCAGTAAGCAATGGATTATCATCACTAACTCCGGCTAATCTCATTTGTCTTTGGAATCTATCACAGAAGTGTTGCACAGATTCACCTTTTTGCATTTTAGTTTTCCATAAGTCGCAGTTCAGATGTGCTTTCTTGAGAGGATCTTCAAAATGGCTGCAAAAGAGGTTTTGGGCAATTTTCCACGTACTATTGGAAGGAATGTTCACTTCAACCCAGTCATCATCTTGCATTGTGAGACAGAGAGGCAGGAGTCTAGCCCAGTTGGTGTCAGGGTCTAGCTGGTGTGCAGCTAAGACGTGACTAAACTTGTAAAAAAACTCAGTTGGATTCTTGATGGCATTGGTGCCTTCAGCATAAGCAGGCAAGGATCTTGGGACAACCACCGGGGCAGGTCTAGAAGGAGATGTAGATCTGGAGGACTCAAAGGCATGACTTCTTGGTGGCTGATGCAGAGCAAGGCTTGGCGGATTTTCAATGCTGTCAATTACTATGGCAATATTCTCCAGTGCTTCCTTAATTATTCCAATTTCATCTTAGTAACCGGATATAACTTCAAGGAGTTCATCTCTACAGTGATTATCAGATCTTGTTTTGGCAAGCTTTGAGTGCTCAAGCATCATGGTATTTCTTTCAAGCATGATGTTTTCAAGCTGTTCAGTAAGTTCTTCCTGATTTCTTCTGGCCTCTTCCAACATGGAAAGGTTTGGATTGCTTGCTGCTGAGGACATCTTCTAATTGGCTGAATGTAATGGAATTCAACAAAAAAAATGTTGTATCCAAGAGAAAGTGTATTAAAACTCTTGAATGGTTTAACTGAACCAAAGGGACAATTAAGTGCAGAATCTTAGAATTGTCAGAGAGTGGTGGAAATATTAGCAGAAAGATTCTGATCTAATATTGGTCTTGGATATAGCTGGGTTGGCTATAAAGGCAATGATATTTGTTTGCTAGGCAGGCTATGCTTGGTGTTCTTTGGAGTACTAGATATACTAGGCTTGGATAGAAACTAGAACGGAATTGTTGGATTCTTATTTTTGCTGAGACAGAATCTTAATTTTGTTGAGACACACACTAAACCAAAAGGTTCAGTAAACTTTATTTATACTTTTCTGATCAAGTTGACTTAGTAAGCGCCAAGAGACTGGATTGATTGAGATAAATTTGGGTGTTCATAGGTGCATAAGATAAATGAAAATTTCATCATCAATCAACTGATGTCTTGGCAACTGCACCGTGGTTGGATAGTTCTCAGATGACTAATCACCTGGGAAGGCTTGGCAGATAGGTTGATACCGTAATGACCATTTGAAAATAGACCAGGTGTGATAGCTAAAAATAGATTCTGAGGTGGGATAAAATAAACTGTAACTGGGATTTGTTATGTTTGGGTTAGGGAAAATCAGTTAGGGTACTAGATTTTCAAACGGAGTAAAATTGGCTAAGTTTTAAATGTTGATGCACAACAGCCTCTCCTTGGAATATGCAGTCATACTTAGCCAAGATCACTCTCTCCAGTGCAAGTATCCCTCTGTTCTGTTTGATATTACTAAGGCCTTTGATTCAGTTGACAGAAATCTGCTTTGGTCCAAGTTGCAATGCTTCTCCAGTACCTCTCTCACCCTCCTTGTCAGGTCTTTGTTTCTGGATCAACAAGCAAGAATTCTGCACCCAAGTGAGCAATCAGCTGTGTTCTCAGTTCCTAATGGAGTGGTTCAAGGCTCTGTGCTTGGTCCTATACTGTTTGCCATCTTCCTGAATGATTTCCCAAGACTCTCAGCTGACTGCCTGGTTACTCTCTTTGCTGATGACATCAGAATATCCTCCTCCAATGTGCAACAAGACTCCCAGACCATCCACCAGTATCTGCAGAAGAACAATCTCCAGCTTTCCATTGCAAAGACAGTATCTTTGGGCTCTCCCATCAACTTGAAGAACTTCACTCTACCTGCTCAGGTTTCTGCTACATATCTTGGCTTTCCTTTCCTTCCTACTGGACTAGACTCTGGAGCACACCTGAAGAAGAGAATTATCCTGGCAAGACAGGCACTCCACCAGCTACTGGCTGTTACTCCTCCTACAACTTCAGCTCCCAGCTGCCTCCTTCTACTCAAGCAGTTTGTCTTCCCTGTCCTGGAATTTGGCTTACCACTTCTCTCTCTTACTTCTAGAGACTGCACTAAGCTTGACAAGTTTGCAGTATGGTGCATTACCTCCTTGGTGCCTCATTTGCCTGAATGCCCCTACAGACATGCTATTCTTGGTGCTTTTGGGTTTATGCCCTATAAGATCAGACTTCTCTACCTTAGAACCAGATTATACCTCAGACTTCACAACTGCACCAACCCACTGATTAAGGCCTGGAAGAGAACACACCACACAACACCTGGCTCCTGCTGGAGAACTATACTTGGAGATCCTGAAGTCAAGAAGTTTGCTGAATTTATTTTGCAGTCAGAAAAACCCAAGCTGGCCTACCTGAAGTACTTGACAGACCTTTGGCAGCAATATCTGCAGCAGCACACTCCCTTTATGATGAATATCAATCCTTATCACATTCCCCTCATTAATGTTGTTCACAAGTCATTCTTACCTCTCTTGCTACCCCCCTTCCCACTCAACAGTGTCTTGAGCACTGAAGAACTATCATCACTTCTTATTAACTTACCTGCAAATTCCCCTCAGCTACACACTCTTGTATCAAAGCTACAACAGTAGCACTGGCTTCTTTGTTTCAACTGAAATAAAGATTTCACCAGTTGGTGACTGTCTCCCCCCTAACCCTGTTGGTGACTGTCTCCCCCCTAACTGAACAGTGTCTTGAGCACTGAAGAACTATCATCACTTCTTATTAACTTATCTACAAATTCCCCTCAGCTACACACTCTTGTATGAAAGCTACAACAGTAGCGCTGGCTTCTTTGTTTCAGCTGAAATAAAGATTTCACCTGTTGGTGACTGTCTCCCCCCTAACCCCTAACCCTAAGAACACACCACACTACACCTGGCTCCTGCTGGAGAGCTATACTGGGAGATCCTGAAGTCAAGAAGTTTGCTCATTATATTCTGCAGTCAGAAAAACCCAAGCTGGTCTACCTGAAGTACTTGACAGACCTTTGGCAGCAATATCTGCAGCAGCACACTCCCTTTATGATGAATATCAATCCTTATCACATTCCCCTCATTAATGTTGTGCACAAGTTATTCTTATCTCTCTTGCTACCCCCTTCCCACTGAACAGTGTCTTGAGCACTGAAGAACTATCATCACTTCTTATTAACTTACCTACAAATTCCCCTCAGCTACACACTCTTGTATCAAAGCTACAACAGTAGTGCTGGCTTCTTTGTTTCAACTGAAATAAAGATTTCACCTGTTGGTTACTGTCTCCCCCATAACCCAGCCAGAATCAGTGCCCAGGAATATCCCAGAAGTAATCATTTCAATATCAAATGCCCGGAGATCAAATTGGACAAGAAATAGCCCTAATTACTATATCAATGAGGATACAAACTTAGTCTATGCCTATTCAGTCCATATTGGTGAGCCTCAGACTGTGAAAGAGGCCCTAAATAGCCCTCAGACAAAGTTTTGGAGATCTGCAATGACTGAGGAATATAAGGCCCCAATAGAAAATCAAACTTAGGGCTTAGTCAAATTACAAATCAACCAAAAATCAATTGGATGCAGATGGTTCTTTAAGACAAAATACAAGGCTGATGGTACAACTGAAAGATACAAAGAAAGACTAGTAGCCAAAGGATACTCCGAAACAAACGGACTTGCCTAAACTGAAACCTTTGCACTGTTAGCCAAGTTTAATCCCAACAGATTAATATTGGCTATTATAGCCAAATATAAGTTTTTTATACATCAAATGGATGTAAAAGCTGCATTTTTGAATGGAAAACCTGATGAGGATGTGTATATGGACCAGCCTGATGGGTTTGTTGAGCAAAATAACCCCCATTTGGTCTGCAAGCTTAAATAATCTCTATATGGACTCAATCAATCACCAAGAGCCTGGAATTGCAAAATAGATTCTTATTTGGAATCTTTGAGCTTCAAAAGGAGTAATGATGACTACAGTATATACTATAAGCCAGATAGAGCAAATCCAGTTTTATTAGCTCTATATGTGGATGATCTTATTTTAGCCGCCAATAACCTATGAACATTGGAAGAAACTAAAACCAGCCAATCCAAGGAGTTCAAGATGTCCAATCTAGGCAAACTCAGTTACTACTTAAATATAGAGTTCTCCATAGAAAGAAGTACCCAGACTATCACCTTAAGCCAGTCCAAGTATATTTGAGATATACTAAAGAAGTACAAAATGGAAGACTGTAAACCGGCAGCTACCTCAACAGAGACAAACCACAACTTGGTCAAAACGTAACCTAATTCAGGAGAGCTTGGTGCCATCTAAAAGCCCAGACTTTCCTTATCAATCCATGGCCAGCAGTCTGATGTGTATCATGCTCAGAACACGTCCAGATATCTTGCATTCAGTGGGAGTTGTCAGTCAGCATAATCAGATCTATGGATCTGATCATATTGCAACAGTTAAGCAGATATTTAGATACCTAAAAGGAACTGCTGATATCTCCTTAAGGTACACCTATAAGGATTCCAAACAGGATCTTGTGGGATATACTGATGCTATTTGGGGACAAAGTTTAGAAGACAGAAGATCCACCACACAATACACCTTTCTTTACTGTAAAGGAGCAATTTCATGGAATTCTAGAAAACAACCTACCATAGCTCTTTCCACCACAGAAGCAGAGTATATGGCAGCCTGTGAGGCTACAAAAGAAGCCATGAGGCTAAAGAAGCTTTTTCAAGACTTAGGCTTATGTCAAAAAACGCCTATTACTCTATTTCAAGATAATGTAGCATGTGTACAATTAGGTAGAAATCCAACTTTTCATGCCAGAACTAAGCACATAGGTATTAGACATCATTTCATATGTGAAGCTTTAGTGAATAACTTACTTAAATTAGTTGACTGTCCTACTGATGAAATGACTGCAGACATATTTACCAAACCATTAGCTAGGGACAGCTTTGAATATCTTAGGTCAAAATTAGGACTGGTCAGTATGAACATTTAGTTGAGTGGGAGTGTTGTAAAAACTTGTAATTCCACCTAAGCATTCACCTAACTTAGTCACCTAGATCATTTCCTACCCAATCTTAGTGAATAGTGACCAAAGTCAATGTCAGGATTTACTTGGAATATCTTCACCAAAATATCAGGTACCCAAATCATCAGAATTCTCAAAGTTGTCTAAACAGCCCCAAACTTTGCACACATGTTCTTGGGACCTTTCTAAGTCTATTCTACGTGTTTGTTATGCCAAGGCCATGTAAAAGTATAAATACTACTTTTACATTCAATATATCATTAAGTGAAAACCACATAATCGACTTGTCCACCCAATCACTTCCAATATCTCCAAGACTCTTACAACAGGAAGAGCACTCACCATGCTACACCTGGCTCCTGCTGGAGAACTATACTTGGAGATCCAGATGTCTAGAAGTTTGCTCATTATATTCTGCAGTCAGAAAAGCCCAAGCTGGCCTACCTGAAGCACTTGACAGACCTTTGGCAGCAATATCTGAAGTAGCACACTCACTTTATGATGAATATTAATCCATATCATCTTCCATTTATTTATGTTGTTCACAAATCATTCTTACCTCTCTTGCTACCCCCCTTCCCACTGAACAGTGTCTTGAGCACTGAAGAGCTATCATCTCTCCTTGTTAACTTACCTACAAATTACCTCTCTTGCTACCCCCCTTCCCACTGAACAGTGTCTTGAGCACTGAAGAACTATCATCACTTCTTATTAACTTACCTACAAATTCCCCTCAGCTACACACTCTTGTATCCAAGCTACAGCAGTAGCGCTGGCTTCTTTGTTTCAACTGAAATAAAGATTTCACCTGTTGGTGACTGTCTCCCCTCTAACCCATTTTTTGATTAAGGCTTAATTAGCTACACATGGTTTACAATCTAGGTAAACGAGGCAGATGGTTTATCCATATCTCTCAAGAAGCGGAGTAATAAAATGTTTGGCTTTTCAGATCAACAATCAGGAGGATGCGTTAAGCCATAAGCATTATACAAATAACGGGTTAGCTTCCTATGACCAACATCTTAACTATTAGGTCATTCCCATCGCGACTATAGCCCCGTTCTCAATAAGCATTACTGGTGATTTGCTTGAGCGCCATAATATCCCTTTATAGCTGGAGTGCATTAATTACGGGACTAATTAGGAATATGGATCTAGTAACACTGAAATTGGTGACCCTTCTAGTTGGTTTAGCGATTTTACCTGCATAAGAATATTTACTGGTCCTTGGTAACTTATTTGAGGTATTTATTAGCAACCGGGTTTGAAGCCGAATTACGACCTCGTTTTCAATAATGAGTTCCTTCGGGAAGCAGTACGAATACCGTATATGTCCCCAGTTTGAGATTGTTGCACTGTCGTTCACAACTAGTTCTCCCGGGTGGCTCAACTTATCAGCCCACAAAGCGCATTGCTTCTACGGAGTGGCTCAACTATCCTGTTTACAAAGAGCATGGATTTTCCCGGGTGGCTCAGCTTATCAGCTTACAGCGCGCACTGATTCTCTCGAATTGCTGTCAATCGGCCTTTACTTGTGCCCAATTATTGAATCTAGACATATATCCCCAAAAGATACATTCTAATCAGATGCATCTAGATTTATATCAAGAACAGACACATTCCAATCGGATACATTGAGATACAAATCAAGAAAAGATACCCTGCAAACCAGAAATTTAGTCAATCAACAGCGGTCACAGGGCTATCCGCAAAGATATCGAAGGCCAAAAGATTGTCCTGATACGATGTTGCATCTAGTTTATAAATGAATAAAATGCCCAGGAATATCTACTATTAACTATGATGTTTACCAATTCTTTTATGAGATTGTCAGCACTTGTGCTAGCACTTACAACCAGCAGTGCACCACGCGCAAATGCGCACCCTACGGTCAACTACGATAGAGCTGCATTTTTTTCCATGGAAACATCGCAAAAAGTTGCCAATGAGCAATGCCTCAATAGCTATCTCAATGCCGGCGCATCTAACTACTGGGTTCCTGTAACAAACGGCGTCTACTATTACGAATGTGATGGAGCAAGTCCAGCCCAACTGACATGTTGCTCCTCAAATACATACACCAACTTGGAAGTGGGACTTTGGGATTCCACTCCGTGTGATATGAATGGCAATCCAGGCGTAAATGTTGATAACATACCTGAGCTATGCCAACAATACTGGGAGCCGACCTCAAGTCCAAGATCCAGCAAGAAAGGTTGTTCAGCAAAACCTTCGCAAGAGGAATTACAAAGTGCTCTAAGCATCTGCAACGACATGGGCAGTGGTGGTGTCTACTGCCCTTCGGCATATAGCCCCTTCAAATTAGTTTGCAATTCCGCAACTTCAAGCGTTGACACCGAATGTTGTGATAGTGGAGATGTATGCGGCCATGTGGGCATCTCACTAACAAGCAATGGGTGCAACGTAAAAAAAGAGGATGTTAGAGAAGGGTGTGGGGACTTTCCCGAAAGCGTGTACCAAAACGCTTTGAACGCTTGTAATAGCAATTACGGTGGATACTACTGCGAATCCGAAGACAGTCCATACACCTTTGTTTGCCCAACTGGTGACTATCTAAATCCTCATCTGTCGTGTTGTCCTAGCAACAAAGTCTGCGGCCACTCGGGATATACAGCCTCGAATGTTTGCAATATGCTTGTATCGGATACAACCTCCAGTATTGTAAATTAGAAAATAACGCTGACACTACGAGTTGTAACGAGACTCCAAAATAAAGTATTCTTGAAATAACAACTGTTCCTACATCAGCATTGATTACAGCATTACTGTGTAAGAAACTCAAAGTGGTCAGAAAGTTATGCAACGGAACCGTTAATGATAATTCGTACAATCACAATAGCATTAAATATGATTCCATCGACGTCGACTCCAATTTCGATATTGATAACAACTGTCACAGATGAAATGAGTACACTAACCTAAAAATGTTCTGATTAATCTCAGTCGCGATCACTGTTACTTAAACCATTAGTGAAACCAGTACTCTCATTGAGCCTTAGCATTGAATTCACTAATCATGATCACTCTTCCGACATTAGCAATGGTAATGATCATTCCAGTATCAGTAAGCATGACATGGGTGACTCTGGCAGTGGTAACTCAAACAATGGCTATCGCAACGAGTGTAACATTGCCAATATTTAGTGTAACAGCCGCCACTTTTTAAGTTGCATGAATTTGATTCTGCTGAAGAGCTACAGAAGACCCTGTATTTATATTTGCCTTGAGACAGGGTATGGACTTGCTGGCTTCTTTATTTTATGAGGCAGTTTGATATCATTCAGTTAGAATCAAAAGTTTGCCAACTGGTGAGTTTCCCTTCCTTTTATCTCCCTCTGATGTCCCTGAAGAGTTTCTTTACTACTGGAGAAGGATCTTCACTTTATATATCTGCCGTTCCATACTCCTTCCCTTCTAGTTAAGAAATTGCAGAGGTGGCTATGGCTCTTTTGTTAGTGGTGAAATCAGGATCTCTTTTGTTGGTAATTGTTCAACGGGAAGCTCATTTTGCCGAGGGACGGATGGAGCAAACACCATATAATCTTTTGGGTAATTAGAAACAGGCGCCTAATTTGTATCGAAAGCTTAACCATAATGTGGACAATTGAGTACAGTTATACGATTCAGTGATTAAATAATGATCTTGGTAATGCTGAGCAATAATCTAGTATGGCCAAGGTGCATATGATAATATCCGACTTTGTTTGACATTAATTCTCAAGCATGCTTCGAGGTTTGTGTAGCTCAAACCCTGGTGTAATCAAAGCAACAACTCTAGCAGCAATTAAGACCTGCACTTACGAAAACCATACGTTTATAGGCTATGAAGTTTCCAATATGATATTTTAGAAATGCTGCCATATTTTGTCGATAAAGTCATCACTATGTGTTCCATTGAGAATGTAAGCTTTTATTTTGGCAGAATCGATCTAAAAGTTTCCCCGGTGCGGATAATGCAACACGTAATAGCTGAATAGCTTCAGATAGATCGCTGAAAGGCTAAGCTCAGATCGATGGTGTGTGTGCAGAGATTTGATACCATAATCTATCCACAGTGCATGTTGGAGATCAAAATTGACAACGACTTCACTTGCATATGTCATCCGGGAGCTATATGAGAGAGTATTTAGTAGTCCACACGTAGGAACAAAGTGGCAATTAAATAGGATAACTCAAAAATGAACCCGTAGGAGTAACTACAATGTATCTGAATTTCAATGGATTTAGCAATTGAGGAGATCGTTTGTGAAATTAATGTCCTTTACGTGATTATGGCCTAATCAGGTTCGACTAGCTCCGACACGATAATCGCCAAAGGCAAGCACGACGAAGAGATGGACGCATTGTCGGAGTGGAGGGGCATCGCCTCTCAGAATTTATATGTATAACGCAACATTTAACATGAACGAAAGTATGTTAATAGAAGTAGATCATCAATAGTTGCATGACATAATCATGATCACGAAATATAAAAATCTAGTGTGTGAAGTAATTTCTTACTGGCTAAATGTCTTTCCGGATTCATACTGACATTTGTTTCGCTTTTTTAATCATATTGGCATGTTCTGATCACCAGTAACGGCTTTGTCCCATATTTTGCAAACAGTATTCATATCACCCGTAATGTAGCTTTATCAATATAGAAATTCGATGAATATTATTGAGAAAGCTCACTATTCTTCATATGATGGAGCTTGGTTGGCCTAGATCTTTTAAGCAGGGTTGTGGCTTATGGAAAAGGCATGTTTTGAGAAGTTCTGAGCAAAATTAGATTAGAAACTTCTTCAATGCTCATGATTATCCTGAAACCACTAGAGCTTGATATAAGAACTTCATAGTGACTAATATTCTAGGTAATACTACTTGTTGAAGAAATCGGGGACCCTCCGCCTCCTTCAACGCACAGACCGATCTTATTAATAAGGCTTAATTAACCTCTCCGGGTTTACAATTTAGGTAAGCGCGGTAGTATATGTATCTAGATTAATTAGATCTTAAGGTTTACAAATATAGCCGGCCAATAGCAACAAGTCATTCTAGAGGCGGAGTGATCGAATGGTTGGTTCTCCAGATCAAAAATATCCTGGACTCAAGAAGCCACAATCATTGACGGAAAGTAGGGTTGGCTTCACGAGACCAACATTTCGAATATTGGTACATTCCAATCTCGAATATCCCCTTTATTCTATTAGCATCACTGATGATTCGCTTGAGCGCCATTGCAACCATTTATAGTAGGAGTGCATGATTATGGGACCAATTAGGAATATGGATCTAGTAAAACAGAAATTGGTAACCCTTTTGATTGGATCAGCCATGAGCTGGATACAATTCAGATAATTCCTACAAAACCCCATAGCGGAGCTATTTTATGTTGAGCAAGTTTTACCAGAATAAAAATAATTTCCCGCCCATTGTGATTTAATTGAGGTATCTATTTTCAACCAGGGTTGAAGTCGAATTAGGATCTCATATTCAACATGCAATTCATTAAGGAAGTTATATGAATACCGTATATATCCCACATTTTTGAGATTGTACAATTCATCACAACTAGATCTCCCGGGTGGCTCTACTGATCAGCTTACAACACGCATTGATTCTCCCGGGTGGCTCAGCTTATCAGCTTACAGCGCGCACTGATTTTCCCGAATGGCTGCCAATCGGCCATTACTTGTGCCCACTTATTGAATCTAGATATATATCACCAAAAGATACATTCCAATCGGATGCATCTAGATATATATCAAGAACAGACACATTCCAATCGGATACATCGAGATACAAATCAAGAAAAGATACCCTGCAAACCAGAAATTTAGTCAATCAACAGCGGTCACAGGGCTATCCACAAAGATATCGAAGGCCAAAAGATTGTCCTGATGCGATGTTGTATCTAGTATATAGATGAATGAAATGCCTGGATATATCTATTATTAACTATGATGCTCACCGATTCTTTTATGAGATTGTCGGCACTTGTGCTAGCACTTACAACCAGCAGTGAACTACTCGCAAATGCGCACCCTACATTCAACGGTGACAGAGCTGCATTTTTCTCGATGGCAACATCCCAAGAAGTTGCCAATGAGAAATGTCGCAACAGCTATCTCAATGCCGGCGCTACCAACTTCTGGGTGCCTGAAACAAACGGCGTCTACTATTACGAATGTGATGGAGCAAGTCCGGCCCAACTGACATGTTGCCCCCCAAATACATACACCAACTTGGAAGTGGGACTTTGGGATTCCACTCCGTGTGATATGAATGGCAATCCAGGCGTAAATGTTGATAACATACCTGAGCTATGCCAACAATACTGGGAGCCGACCTCAAGTTCAGGATCCAGCAAGAAAGATTGCTCAGCAAAGCCTTCGCAAGAGGAGTTTCAGAGCGCTGTAAGCATCTGCAACGCTATTGGCAGTGGTGGTGTCTACTGCCCTTCGGCATATAGCCCCTTCAAATTAGTTTGCAATTCCGAAACTTCAAGCGTTGACACCGAATGTTGTGATAGTGGAAATGTATGCGGCCATGTGGGCATCTCACTAACAAGCAATGGGTGCAATGTGAAAAAAGAGGATGTTAGAGAAGGGTGTGGGGACTTTCCCGAAAGCGTGTACCAAAACGCTTTGAACGCTTGTAATAGCAATTACGGTGGATACTACTGCGAATCCGAAGACAGTCCATACACCTTTGTTTGCCCAACTGGTGACTATCTTAATCCTCATCTGTCGTGTTGTCCAAGCAACAAAGTCTGCGGCCACTCGGGATATACAACTTCGAATGCTTGCAACATGCTGGTAGCGAATACCACTTCCAGTAGTGTAAACTAAAAATACCAGAAATCATATCAGTAGTAGTGATACTCCAAAATAAAGTATTCTAGAAATAAGAACTGTTCCTACCTCAACATTGATTACATCATTACTGTGCAACCAATGGTAAGTGGTCAGAAAGTTATGTAACAGAACCGCCAATTCTTACAATCAAAAGAGTACTGAATTCGATTATCTCTACGTCAACCCCAATTTTGACCTCAATAATAACCATTACAGTTATGCTCATCATGTTGCGATTAGTCTATGAGTCAAGTCTTTATTACCTAAGCATATAGTGAAAAAAGTACTTTCATTGAGCCTTCTTATTGATTCCACTTATCGCGATCACTCTCCCGACATTAGCAGTGGTAATGCTTGTTCCAGTATCAGTAAGCATGATATGGGCAATGCTGGTAGTGGTAATTCAAACAACAGCAATCGCAACGAGTGTAAAATTGCCAAAGTGTAGAGTAATGGCCGCCGCTCTTCATGTTGCATGAATATGATTTTGCTGAAGACCCACAGAAGAACTTGGGTTCATATTTGGCTTAAAAAACGGATACGAGCTTACTGGTTTCTTTATTTAAGTAATTAGTTCGCTAATGCTCTAATTGAATCAAATTTCTCCCAACTGGCGAATTTCAGGGTTACAAAAACCATACGTTTATAGGCTATGAAGTTTTCAATGTGATAATTGAGAAATGCTGCCTTGTTTTTGTCGATACAGTCATCACTATGTGTTCCATTGAGAATGTAAGCTTTTAATTTGGCTGAATCGACCTGAAAGTTTCCCCGGTGCGGATAATGCAACACGTAATAGCTGAATAGCTTCAGATAGATCGCTGAAAGGCTAAGTTCAGATCGATGGTGTGTGTGCAGAGAATTGATGCCATAATCTATCCACAGTGCATGGTGGAGATCAAAATTGACAACGACTTCATTTGTATATGCAATCCGAGGGCTGTATTAGGGAGTATATAGTGGCCCATGCCAAATCCCTAGTTAATAACTTACCTATAGCTCTCAATGGCATATCCACAAATGGGCGATTCCAACGATCGTTTTCTCACGAAATATTTACACCTCAATGAATCCAGAATCATTGGAATAGAATATTCTATATTTTACTTATTTGGCTGGAGCATGGTGCATCTTGTAAGCATTATCCATTTGCTACGTAGCAACAAAGTGGTAATTAGATAGGTAACTGAAAAGAATGATTGAATTCCAATGAATTTAGCATTTGAGGAGATCATTTGGAAAAATAAATGTTTTTGCGTGATCATGGCCTAATCAGGCTCGACTGGCATCGACTTGTTCAACGTCATAGACATGTACAAGCTGAGATAGACGCCTTGTCGGAGTGTAGCGGTACCGCCACTCAGAATTTATTAACGTCGAAGTGTTCGTTAACATAGTCGCATCACATGTGTAGGAACGGCAAATAATATATTGTATATAGGAACGCGCGCGATTATGAATTTTAAAAAACTGTATACGCGAGAGAAAATATCTCATAGGTTGTAGTGCTGGATTCCTCTATTACAATATATGAAGAGTCGTATCGCATTTATGAAACATTATTGCACAGAATTCGGAATCTAACACTTGTACTAGAATGGGACCTATCCAAATGTATAGAAACTGATTAGTCAAACAAGTCTACAAACGTATCAGTATCGTGACAAAATTACTCACATTCATCTCGGTATTTGAATTTCTCATTTGCCTCTGCAGGACAACCAATGGTATAGATCGTCTATTACAAAGTAATCTATACATTGCTAAAAAAATTAGCAAGAATACAATGTAGCAGTCATTCGAGTGCTTGCAGGCCTAAAAATTCAGGTTTAACAACACTCACTACGAGTATAACGCAACATTTAATATTAATACAAGTATGTTCATAGTAGTAGATCATCGATATTTGCATGGCATAATCATGATCACAAAATATTATTAGTTGCAAGACATAATACGATCACAAAAATATAAGAATCAAGTAGGTGTAGTAATTTCTTACAGGCTAAATGTCATTCCGGATTCATACTGGCATTTATTACGCTCGTTTAATCATATTAGCATGTTCTGATCACCAGTAACGGCTTTGTCCCATGTTTTATAAACAATATTCGTACCACCCACAATACAACTTTATCAATATAGCTATTCGATGAATTTTTTTGAGAAAGCTCACTATTCTTCATATGATGGAGCTTGGTCGGCCTGGAACGTTAACAGCAGGGATGTGGCTTATGGAAAACGTATGTACGGGTATGCTCTGAGTAAAATGAGATTAGAAACTTCTTCAATGCCGGTAATTATCAATCATTCACTAGACCTTACAAAAGATCTTCATGGCGAACAGTATTCTAGGTATTATTACCTGTCAAAAAATTGGGGACCATCTGCATCCTGTGGCAAAAATCGCTCAAAACTATTAATGAAGGCTAAATCGATTTCTTCGGGCTTTCAATCTACGTAAACGCGGTAGTAAGTGTATCCAGGTAAGTAATATGCTGAGGTTTACAAATATAGTCAGTCGATTGCACCAAACCCTTCTAGAAGCGGAGTGATCGAACGGTAGTTGTTTCAGATCACCAATCTAGTGAACTTAGGAAGCCACATTTATTATATAGATTATTGGGCTAGCTTCTTAAGACTAACACCTCAATTAGCATTACTGATGATTCGCTTGAGCGTCATAACATCCCTTTATAGCTGGAGTGTATTAATTACGGGACTAATTAGGAATATGGATCTAGTAACACTGAAATTGGTGACCCTTCTAATTGGTTTAGCGACTTTACCTGCGTAAGAATATTTACTGGTCCTTGGTAACATATTTGAAGTATTTATTTGCAACTGGGTTTGAAGCCCAATTAGGATCTCGTTTTCAATAATGAGTTCTTTCGGGAAGCAGTACGAATACCGTATATATCCCACATTTTTGAGATTGTTGCACTGTCGTTCACAACTAGTTCTCCCGGGTGGCTCCACTTATCAGCCCACCAAGCGCATTGATTCTCCCGGGTGGCTCAGCTTATCAGCTTACAGCGCGCACTGATTTTCCCGAATGGCTGCCAATCGGCCATTACTTGTGCCCACTTATTGAATCTAGATATATATCACCAAAAGATGAATTCCAATCGGATGCATCTAGATATATATCAAGAACAGACACATTCCAATCGGATACATCGAGATACAAATCAAGAAAAGATACCCTGCAAACCAGAAATTTAGTCAATCAACAGCGGTCATAGGGCTATCCGCAAAGATATCGAAGGCCAAAAGATTGTCCTGATGCGATGTTGTATCTAGTTTATAAATGAATGAAATGCTTGGAAATATCTATTATTAAATATGATGTTCACCGATTCTTTTATGAGATTGTCGGCACTTGTGCTAGCACTTACAACCAGCAGTGAACTACTCGCAAATGCGCACCCTACATTCAACGGTGACAGAGCTGCATTTTTCTCGATGGCAACATCCCAAGAAGTTGCCAATGAGAAATGTCGCAACAGCTATCTCAATGCCGGCGCTACCAACTTCTGGGTGCCTGAAACAAACGGCGTCTACTATTACGAATGTGATGGAGCAAGTCCGGCCCAACTGACATGTTGCCCCCCAAATACATACACCAACTTGGAAGTGGGACTTTGGGATTCCACTCCGTGTGATATGAATGGCAATCCAGGCGTAAATGTTGATAACATACCTGAGCTATGCCAACAATACTGGGAGCCGACCTCAAGTTCAGGATCCAGCAAGAAAGATTGCTCAGCAAAGCCTTCGCAAGAGGAGTTTCAGAGCGCTGTAAGCATCTGCAACGCTATTGGCAGTGGTGGTGTCTACTGCCCTTCGGCATATAGCCCCTTCAAATTAGTTTGCAATTCCGCAACTTCAAGCGTTGACACCGAATGTTGTGACAGTGGAAATGTATGCGGCCATGTGGGCATCTCATTAACAAGCAATGGGTGCAACGTAAAAAAAGAGGATGTTAGAGAAGGGTGTGGGGACTTTCCCGAAAGCGTGTACCAAAACGCTTTGAACGCTTGTAATAGCAATTACGGTGGATACTACTGCGAATCCGAAGACAGTCCATACACCTTTGTTTGCCCAACTGGTGACTATCTTAATCCTCATCTGTCGTGTTGTCCAAGCAACAAAGTCTGCGGCCACTCGGGATATACAACTTCGAATGCTTGCAACATGCTGGTAACGAATACAACTTCCAGTGTTGTTAATTAGAAAATACCACAGATTTAACGAGCCGTAGTGAGACTCCACAATAAAGGGTTCTTACTATAACAACAGTTCCTACCTTAACATTGAGTGCATCATTGCTATGTAATGAATAATAAGTGGTCAGACAGGTTGTGCAACTGATCCGCATATAACAATTTTTACAAAGATAACAGTACTAAATGTGATTACATCATCGCCAAATCCAATTTCGACAGTAATATTGACCATCACAGATAAAGTGAGTACGCTAATCGCATACTGTTATGATCAGTTTATCAGTCAGGTTACCGTTACCTAAACTATTAGTGAAACATGTACTGTTATTGAATCCTGTCCTTGAATCCCGTAATCGGGATTGCTGTCCCAACGTTAGCAGTGGCAATTTTTATTCCAGTATCTGTGGGCATGACATGGCAGACTCTGATATGGCGACTCAAACAACGGCAATCGCATTCACTTACAAAAATCATACATTTATAGGCAAAAGAGTTTCCTATTCGATAGTTAAGAAATACTACCGTGTTTTTGTCAGTACAGTCACCACTGTTTGTTGCATTGGGTATGTAAACATTTATTATGGCTTAATCGACTTGTAGTTAACTCCGGTGTAGATAATGTTCAACTTAATAGTGCAATCGCTTCGAACAAATCGCTGAAAGGCTAAGCTGAGGTTGATGTTATGTGTGTAGAGAATTGACGCCATGCTCTACCCACTGTACATGGCGGAGATCAATTGTGGTGACGATTCCATGGTATATGTAATCCGAGAGCTGTATTAGGGAGTATAAAGTGGTCCATGCCAACTTACTAGTTAATAATTTATCAATAGCTCTAAATGGCATATCCACAAATGGGCGATTCCAACGATCGTTTTCTCACAAAATATTTACACCTCAATGAATCCAGAATCATTGGAATAGAATATTCTATATTTTACTTATTTGGCTGGAGCATGGTGCATCTTGTAAGCATTATCCATTTGCTACGTAGCAACAAAGTGGTAATTAGATTGGGTAACTCAAGAAGGATTACGTTGTAGCAACTGCCGCTAATCTTAAAAAATCATTTGCAAGAACAAATATGTTATACGTGATCGTGGCCTAATCAGGCTCGACTAGCATGGATTTGATGAACGTCATAGACAAGTACGACGAGCCTTAATCATTTTTTACAGTAGATAAAGCATTATGACACCGAATACCTGATGTAAAACTTGTACTGTAATGATGCCTACCCAAATGTATAGAGACCGATTAGTGTAGCAGGTAGAGGCCGACAAAAGTGTCCGTATCGTGATGACATTGCATGTATTCATCTAATTTTCGAATTTCTCACTGGCCTCGGATGGACGACCTATGATATTGTTCGTAAAATACAATTTTATGTATACATTTTTGAAAGAGCTAGCAAGAATACAATATTTCAGCCATCTGGGTGCTTGCAGGCCTGGAAATTGAGGTATAATAACATTCACCAAGAGGGCGATGCAACATTTAATATTATTACAAGTATACTCATTGCAGTACATAATCAATAGTTGCATGGCAGAATCACGATCACAAAAATATACGAATCAAATATGTGTAGTAAATTCTTACTTGCTAAATGTCATGCCGGATTCATACTAGCATTTATCACAGATTTTATTTCTATCAGCTTGTTCTGATCATCAGTAACGACTTCGTCCCATGTTTTGCAAACAATTTCAATACCACCCGCAATGCAGCTTTATGCATATCGGTATTCAATGAAAACTATTGAGAAATCTCATTATTTTTCATTTGATGGAGCTTGGTCGGCCTAGATTCTTAACAGTAGGGACGTGGCTTATGGAAAAGGCATGTTCAGGTGGGTTCTGATCAAAATTAGATGCGAAACTTCATCGATGCCGGTAATTATCATGTAATCACTAGTGCTTGCTATAAGTGCTTCTTGATGACCAACGACCTAAGTAATGCTACTTGCTGGGAAAATTGCGGACCCTCCTCCTTCGGAAAAAATCGCCGAAATGTATCAATAAAGGCTTAATTAACTTCTCCGGGTTTACCATCTAGGTACGTGCGGCAGTTAGTATATCCATATCAATTAAATCTTAAGTTTTCCAAATATAGTCGACCAAACATACCAAGCCCTTCCAGAAGTTGAGTGATCAAATAGTAGATTTTTCAGAACAACTTTCTCGTGGCCTCAAGAAGCCATAAACATAGCACAGGAAGCAGGGTTAGATACCTAAGACTAATATCTCAATTATTGGGTCATTCTCATCGCGACTATACCCCCGTTCTCAATAAGCATTACTGGTGATTCGCTTGAGCGCCATAACAACCATTTAAAGCTGGAGTGCATTAATTACGGGACTAATTAGGAATATGGATCTAGTAACACTGAAATTGGTGACCCTTCTAATTGGTTTAGCGACTGCCCGCGGACAGTTCAGATTAGCCCACCAAAACTCCATAGCACTGCTATTTTAGACCCAGCAGGTTTTACCTGCATAAGAATATTTACCGGTCCCTGGTAACATATTTGAGGTATCCATTAGCAACCGGGTTTCAAGCCCAATTAGAACCTCGTTATCAATAATGAGTTCTTTCGGGAAGCAGTACGAATACCGTATATATCCCCAGTTTGAGATTGTTGCACTGTCGTTCACAACTAGTTCTCCCGGGTGGCTGCACTTATCAGTTCACAAAGCGCATTGCTTCTCCGGAGTAGCTCAACTATCCTGCTTGCAAAGAGCATTGATTCTCCCGGGTGGCTCAGCTTATCAGCTTACAGCGCGCACTGATTTTCCCGAATGGCTGCCAATCGGCCATTACTTGTGCCCGCTTATTGAATCTAGATATATATCACCAAAAGATACATTCCAATCGGATGTATCTAGATATATATCAAGAACAGACACATTCCAATCGGATACATCGAGATACAAATCAAGAAAAGATACCCTGCAAACCAGAAATTTAGTCAATCAACAGCGGTCACAGGGCTATCCGCAAAGATATCGAAGGCCAAAAGATTGTCCTGATGCGATGTTGTATCTAGTATATAATTGAATGAAATGCCTGGATATATCTACTATTAACTATGATGCTCACCGATTCTTTTATGAGATTGTCGGCACTTGTGCTAGCACTTACAACCAGCAGTGAACTACTCGCAAATGCGCACCCTACATTCAACGGTGACAGAGCTGCATTTTTCTCGATGGCAACATCCCAAGAAGTTGCCAATGAGAAATGTCGCAACAGCTATCTCAATGCCGGCGCTACCAACTTCTGGGTGCCTGAAACAAACGGCGTCTACTATTACGAATGTGATGGAGCAAGTCCGGCCCAACTGACATGTTGCCCCCCAAATACATACACCAACTTGGAAGTGGGACTTTGGGATTCCACTCCGTGTGATATGAATGGCAATCCAGGCGTAAATGTTGATAACATACCTGAGCTATGCCAACAATACTGGGAGCCGACCTCAAGTTCAGGATCCAGCAAGAAAGATTGCTCAGCAAAGCCTTCGCAAGAGGAGTTTCAGAGCGCTGTAAGCATCTGCAACGCTATTGGCAGTGGTGGTGTCTACTGCCCTTCGGCATATAGCCCCTTCAAATTAGTTTGCAATTCCGCAACTTCAAGCGTTGACACCGAATGTTGTGACAGTGGAAATGTATGCGGCCATGTGGGCATCTCATTAACAAGCAATGGGTGCAACGTAAAAAAAGAGGATGTTAGAGAAGGGTGTGGGGACTTTCCCGAAAGCGTGTACCAAAACGCTTTGAACGCTTGTAATAGCAATTACGGTGGATACTACTGCGAATCCGAAGACAGTCCATACACCTTTGTTTGCCCAACTGGTGACTATCTAAATCCTCATCTGTCGTGTTGTCCTAGCAACAAAGTCTGCGGCCACTCGGGATATACAACTTCGAATGCTTGCAACATGCTGGTAACGAATACAACTTCAAGTGTTGTTAATTAGAAAATACCACAGATTTAACGAGCCGTAGTGAGACTCCACAATAAAGGGTTCTTACTATAACAACAGCTCCTACCTTAACATTGAGTGCATCATTGCTATGTAATGAGCTATAAGTGGTCAGAAAGGTTTTACTAAGAAATCCCTATGACAATCCTTATCAAGATTATAGCGCTAAATTCGATTACATATAATTCTAACCAATTTCGGCATTAATATTAAGCATCACAGATAAAGTGAGTACACTAACCACATACTGTTATGGTCAGTCTATCAGTCAGGTCACCGTTGCCTAAAACCTAGTGATGTAAATTTATAGGCAATTATGTTTCCCATACGATAGTTAAGAAATACTTCCATATTTGTGTCAGTACAGTCGTCACTATATGTCCCATTGGGGGCGTAAACATTCATTTTGGATTAGTCGACATGAAATTTACTTCAGTGCAGATAATGCCAAACTTGATAGTTCTTTCGCTTTGGATAAATCGCTGAAAGGCTGAGTTGATGTGGATGGTATGTGTGTAGTGAATTTTACTCCATGATCTACCCACTCTGCACGGTGGAGATCAGGATTGGTGACGACCCTATTAGCATATGTAATCCGAGAGCTGTATTAGGGAGTATTTAATGGTCCATGCCAACTCACTGATAACAACTTGAGCCCTTAATGGAGTTTCCACAATTAGGTGATTCTAGCGATCGTTTTCTCGCAAATTATTTACAACTCGATGAATCCAGAAATATTGAAATGGAATATTCTATTTTTTACTAATTGGATAGCGCATGGTTCATCTTGTAAGTATTACGTAGGACTAAAGAGGTAATTCTATAGGATAACCCAAGAAGGACTCCGCTGTAGCAACAAACAATTTATCCGACTTATAAAGGATTTTGGAACTCAAGTAATCATTTGGAAGAATAAATTCAGGATTAATAAGTCGTAGTCGCATCGCATATGTAGGAAAGACAAACCAATCTATGGCATAGAGGAACGCGCGCAATTTTATATATTCACGTATAGTATACGAGAGAGAAAATATCTCATAGGCTGTAGTGCTGAAATCATCTTATACATTATGCGAAACACTATGGTACCGAATACGGGATCTAATACTTACACTTTAATGGGGCCTATCCAGAGGCACGGAAACTGATTAGTCATTTAAATAGAGGATGACAAAAGTGCCAGTATCGTGACAACATAACTTACATTCATCTAGGTTTTCGAATTTCTCATTAGCCTCGGTAGGACGACCAATGATATGGTTCGTATATTACAATATTATCTATACATTTCTACAACAACCAGCAAGAATATAATGTTCCAGCCATCTGGGTGCTTGCATGTCTGGATATTGAGGTATGATAACATTCACTACGAGGGCAAGGCAACATTTAATATCTATTTATATTCATAGCAGTACATAATCAATAGTCGCATGGCATAATTACGATCACAAAAATATTAGAATTGAATATGTGTAGTGATTTCTCGCTAAATGTGTTTCCCATTTCTTACTGACATTTGTCACAGTTTTTAATCCTATTCTCTTGTTCTGATTCGCAGTAACGACTTTGATACATGTTTAGCAAACAGTACCAATACCACCCGCGATGTAGCTTTATCAATTTAGATATTCGATGAATAGTATTGAGAAAGTTCATTATTCTTGGTGTGATGGAGCTTGGTCGACCTAGGTCTTTAACAGCAGGGATGTGGCTTATGGAAACGGTATGTTCGGGTAAGTTCTGAACAAATTTAGATTAGAAACTTCTTCAAAGTCTATGATTATCCTGTAAATTCTAGTGGTTGCTAAAGGAGCTTCATTGCGGCCAATATTCTGGGAAATACTGCTTGTTGGGAAAATTTGGGACCCCTCTCCTTCGGAAAAAACCCTGGACTTCTTATTGATAAAGGCATAATCAACTTCTCCGGGTTTACAATCTGGATGAGCGCGGCCGTAAGTGTATCCATATCAATTAAATCCCAAGGCTTACTAATATAGTCGGCCAATAGCACCAAGCCCTTCGAGAAGCGGATTGATCCAATGGTTGGATTTTCAGATCGACATTCAAGCGGCCTCAAGAAGCCACAAGCATAGAACAGAAAGTAGGGTTTACTTCCTAATACTAACATCCCAATTAGCATTACTGATGATTCGCTTGAGCGCCATAACATCCCTTTATAGCTGGAGTGCATTAATTACGGGACTAATTAGGAATATGGATCTAGTAACACTGAAATTGGTAACCCTTCGAATTGGTTCAGCGATAGTCCGGGGACAGTTCAGATTAGCCCACCAAAACTCCATAGCACTGCTATTTAGATCGAGCAGGTTTTACCTGCATAAGAATATTTACTGGTCCTTAGTAACTTATTTGAAGTATTTATTTGCAACTGGGTTTGAAGCCCAATTAGGATCTCGTTTTCAATACTGAGCTCATTAGGGAAGCAGTATGAATACCGTCAATATGCCACTCTTTGAGATTTTTTTACCATCATTCACAATTAGTTCACCCGGGCGGCTCCACTTATCAGCCCACAAAGCCCGTTGCGTTTTCAGGGTGGCTCAACTTTCAGCTTGCAAAGCGTATTGACTTGTCCCGGGTGGCTAAACTTACCAGCTTACAGCGCGCACTGATTATCCCGAATGGCTGCCAATCGGCCATTACTTGTGCCCAGTCATTGAATCTAGACATATATCACCAAAAGATACATTCCAATCGGATACATCGAGATACAAATCAAGAAAAGATACCCTGCAAACCAGAAATTTAGTCAATCAACAGCGGTCACAGGGTTATCGGCAAAGATATCGAAGGCCAGAAGATTGTCCTGATGCGGTGTTGCATCTAGTTTATAAATGAATGAAATGCTCGGGAATATCTATTATTAACTATGATGTTCACCGATTCTTTTATGAGATTGTCGGCACTTGTGCTAGCACTTACAACCAGCAGTGAACTACTCGCAAATGCGCACCCTACATTCAACGGTGACAGAGCTGCATTTTTCTCGATGGCAACATCCCAAGAAGTTGCCAATGAGAAATGTCGCAACAGCTATCTCAATGCCGGCGCTACCAACTTCTGGGTGCCTGAAACAAACGGCGTCTACTATTACGAATGTGATGGAGCAAGTCCGGCCCAACTGACATGTTGCCCCCCAAATACATACACCAACTTGGAAGTGGGACTTTGGGATTCCACTCCGTGTGATATGAATGGCAATCCAGGCGTAAATGTTGATAACATACCTGAGCTATGCCAACAATACTGGGAGCCGACCTCAAGTTCAGGATCCAGCAAGAAAGATTGCTCAGCAAAACCTTCGCAAGAGGAGTTTCAGAGCGCTGTAAGCATCTGCAACGCTATTGGCAGTGGTGGTGTCTACTGCCCTTCGGCATATAGCCCCTTCAAATTAGTTTGCAATTCCGCAACTTCAAGCGTTGACACCGAATGTTGTGACAGTGGAGATGTATGCGGCCATGTGGGCATCTCACTAACAAGCAATGGGTGCAACGTAAAAAAAGAGGATGTTAGAGAAGGGTGTGGGGACTTTCCCGAAAGCGTGTACCAAAACGCTTTGAACGCTTGTAATAGCAATTACGGTGGATACTACTGCGAATCCGAAGACAGTCCATACACCTTTGTTTGCCCAACTGGTGACTATCTTAATCCTCATCTGTCGTGTTGTCCTAGCAACAAAGTCTGCGGCCACTCGGGATATACAACTTCGAATGCTTGCAACATGCTGGTAGCGAATACCACTTCCAGTAGTGTAAACTAAAAATACCAGAAATCATATCAGTAGTAGTGATACTCCAAAATAAAGTATTCTAGAAATAAGAAATGTTCCTACCTCAACATTGATTCCATCATTACTGTGTAAGAAACTATCAGTGGTCCGAAAGGTTTTATAACGGAACCGCCAATGATGATTCCTAGAATCATAACAGCATTAAATTCGATTACATCGACGTCGACTCCAATTTTGATATTAATAATAACGGTCACAGATAAAGAGGGTACAATAACGACCAGGATATAGATGCGTTGCCAGAGTAGAGCAGCATCTTGTCTCAGAACTTATACAGGTCCAACTGTTCGTTGAGGAAAGACAAACCAATGTATTGTATAGAGGAATGCGCGTAATTATGGATATTTACAAATTGTATACAAGCGAGAAGATGCCACCTTGATTGTGGTGCTGGAATCATCTATTACAGCAAATGAAGAGTTGTAGCAAGTCAAGAAAACAATGCGGCATAGAATATGGGATCTTATACTTGTCCTGGAATGAGGCCTACCCATATGCGTGGAAACTAATCTGTCAAACAAGCAAAGGACGACAACAATGCAGTATCGCGATACTACTCACATTCATCGAGGTATTCGAATATCCCATTATCCTGGGAAGGACGACCAATGTTATGGTTTGTCTATTACAATATAATCTAAACAGTTCCAAATCATCCAGCTAGAATACAATGTTCCAGCCATTTGGGTGCTTGCAGGCCTGGAAATTGAGATATAATAACATTCGCCACAAGGATAAAGCAACATTCAATATCAATACAAGTATGTTTAATGGCAGTAGATAAGCAATATTTGCATAGCATCATCACAATCACAAAAATATAAGAATCAAATATGTGTAGTGTATTCTTAGTTGCTTGATGTGTTTCCCGATTTATACTGACATTTGTCACACTTGTTAAATCTTATTAGTATGTTCTGGTCACCAGTAACGGCTTTGTCCCATGTTTTGCCAACAGTATCAATACCACACGCAATGTAGCTTTATCCATATAGATATTCGATGAATAGTATTGGGAATATCATTATTTTCATATGATGAAGCTTAGTCGACCTAGATTCTTAACAGCAGGGACGTGGCTTACGGAAAAAACATGTTCTGGTAAGTTCTGAGCAAAATCAATTTAGAAACTTCTTCAATGGCGACGATTATCCTGTAACCACCAGAGCTTGCTATAGGTGCCTCATGGAGACTAATCTTCTAGATAAAACTGCCTGTTGAAAAAATTGGAGACCCTCCGCTTCCTTCAGCAAAGATAGGCTGAACTTATTAGTGAGGCTTAATTAACTTCTTCAAGTATACAATCTAAGTAAGCGTCGCAGTAAATATATCCAGATCAATAAGATCTCAAGGTTTACAAACATAGTCTGCCAATAGCACCAAGCCTATGGAGAAGCAGGTTGATCGAATGGTTGGTTCTCCAAATCAACAATCTAGTGGACTCAAGAAGCGCCATATATTGTACAGAAAGTAGGGTTAGCTTTCCAAGACCAACATTTCAGCTATTGGGATATTCTCATTAGCCAGAAATTTAGTCGATCACCAGCGGTCACAGGGTTATCTGAAACGATTTCAAAGGCCAAAAGATTGTCCTGATGCGGTGTTGCATCTAGTTTATAAATGAAATGCCCAGGAATCTCTACTATTAACTATGATTTTCACCAGTAGTAACAAATACAACTTCCAGTAGTGAAAATTAGATAAAACCAGAAATTTTATGAGTTGTAGTGATACTTCAAAATAAAGAACTCTAAGATTGTCTCAACTTGTACTTTCTGGTTAATGAAGAAATACACACAATCTGTTTGCAAAACAGCACACCAGCTTGCTCTCCTGCAATACTTGATCACATTTGTTGAGCATTATGGCCAAGCTGGTAATACAGGTTAATACATGAGGAATTCTTGCTCTATGATGGTATCCCACAGGAAACATTTCTGCAACTCTCTGGACAGAAGCGTTATTTATATTCCTTCAAATCTCCTTAATGTAGCAATCCAAATCTTTGGATCATCACCAACATATTATTCTGTAGTTATGGGATACTTGGGTTGTAGCAAATAATTTTTGTCAAAACTTTATACATTTGAATAGAATATTTACTAAGAACCAATTGACTTTGATGATGAGTATGCTCACAAGTTGTGTGAATATAACTCAGCTCTCAAGCTACTGAGGAACTGGAACCAATTTAGACTCATATTTGTCTTAAAACAGAATATGAGCTTGTTGACTTCTCTGATTTAATTAGCAACTAGTTGCTACTTAGTTTAAGTCAAGATTTGATCAACTAGTGACTTTCATTCCTCAAAAATTACTCCAACACCAACCCAAAGGTGCCTTATGCCATAGTGTGTAAATATGGTGGAGTACATCCCCTGTGTCTGACAAATTTGACAGTAATACCATCCATTTCACCCAGAAAATCCAACAATGTCAACAATTGTTGGTGTGTTCCCAATGCAGTGTACAATATGTGCTTTTAACTTGATGGCCATTCACTAGTATCTCTCTGGAGAGTAGGATGGTAATTTTGGACCAGATATCAGTGATACTACCATTAGATTTCTGCTCTGATATTGTAACATTGGTGGCAAATTCAAATTGCTGAGAATCAGTGGTCAGCAAGATTTACTGTCAATGCACTTGCCCAATGAGAATTCAACAAGTGCCAGGGCAAAGCATGGTCCATAATACCTTAAAACAAGCACGTACTCCTACTCCTCAGCTCTATGTAACACTCTCCATCATATATAGCCTTGAATTCTTTGGTTGGCTCAAATTGATGGTGTACTGTTTAGCATGATGGTATTGATTTGATTGCATCAGCATCTTTAGACAGGGTATTACTGCAATATACTCTTAATTTGATCAATGGTTGCTGCCATTAGTTGCTGTCTTCTTGCAAGCTGAACATTGGTGAGAATGCCATACAGCTATTGATACATGATAGTATCAGTACTAGCTCTGGGTAATAAGTGGCCTGCAGCATTACTCTTTGTCACCTATACAAGGTAGGTGCATCTTACATTGTGGTATGAGATTGACAAGTATCAGCAGTACGTTCCCAAAACTCCTGTTACCAACACTGGTAGAGATACACCACTTCTCAAGCCAAGCATCTCTTCTTGTGGCAGTGACTGGATCAGTGGGCTTACTTGGCTATGCAGAATATCCATCAAAATTTCTGACATTTCATATTCTGGGTTTTTGCCAGCCTTGTGCTGGGTATTTTTGCTCTCCAAGATAGGCTTACAGTCCATTTGTAAGTCCTCTTTGTCAGTAGTACTTCAAGGTAACTCCCCCTTGGGACTTTGAGGAGGACTACATAACTTATTATACCCTCTCCACTTAGTTGCAGAAAAGGCAAGAGTGGAGTCATGTACCATTGAGAGATTGCCAAGTGACTGCCTAAATGCCATTGAAAGTTCTTTTGTTGTGGAATTTTTAGTTGGTAAATGTGTGCCAACACAGCAGCCATATTTTTTGAAGTACATTCTGTGCTGTTTTTGTGCTTCTTGACTGAGAAGCTTGTTACATAGTTGCATGGTGCTGTTTCTCCTTGTTTGCACCATTTCATAAGAGCAGCTTTGTCCATGAGGGGAAATCAATCAGTGATCAGCATTATAGCACTAATATATCATTTTCTATTGGATATCCTGCATGTCTTAGAGAGTCTCATATATGAGACATTACTACTTTCTAAAAGTAAGATGTATTTATTTTATGCCACTGTAAGCAGTATATATAAACTTGTTGCATCTCCAACCAAATCAAATGTCATACTATTCCATTTGGTTTGACTCATTTCCATTTAAATGCTGCCAAATGAATCTGCAAAGCCTGCACATCCCCAGAAAAGTGCCATAACAAGCACAAGCCACAATCCAGTTGGTCAGCAGCATGCTTTGGTGTTCAGTCCAGTGAAAACCTTTAGGACCAGAATAAGCAATGCTGATGATGTACATTGTGTTATTGTTGATACCCACCAATCAGGCTCAAAGGGAGGTCCACAAGGGAGGAGGTCTGCACAGGAACAAGAAAACCATAATATGGAAGCAAATGAAGATGCAGTAACCACACCATACACATACAATGTCACTTTTCTGTTCCAAATGACACAGCCCTATGTCATTAAGAATCAGTTGGCAGGATGTAATGATGGAGTGATAGAGCACATCAATGGAAAGCCTGATTGGCTAGATGCAATAGTCTAAGGTACTCAGGAAGCCAGAGTGAGGCAGGATGAGTGGACACTGAGTGTAGAGCAATCCCTATTCAATATAGAGAGATAAGTATCATTGATGTAAAGAAATAACTCAAACAGCTTTGTGATAGGGTCAAGTACTGACCTACATCCAACATCTCAGTAGATGAGTATCATAGGAGCCTGGAAGCACAACAGTTGGTCTTGGGCTGGCATTGGACTATTTAAAAAATATCACAAGAACATTAAAAGCTATAAGAGGCAGAAAACTATGAAGAATCCATGGAGAATGAGTATGAGTTTACTACAGCCTCTCCAGTGGTATATATGGTAGAGATCCTACCATACAGCAAAGCATCATGGTTTCTAAGACACAGGTTTGTTGCAATGTCCACATTGGAATTTTGTCAGGAGTTAGGGTACAACAAAGCACTCAAGAGGCTCCTTGTTATATCAGAAGTGTAATAAAACTGCTGAATGAGCTAACTGAACCCAAGTGACAACCAAGCGCAGAATCTTTGAATTGTTAAGGGTGATAGAAATATTAGCAGAGAAGTTCTGGTCTAATACTGGTTTTTTATATAGTTGAGTTGGGCTATAAAGGCAACAGAGTTGGTTTGCTAAACAGGCTAGGCTTGGTGTTCTTGGGAATGCCACATATGCTAGGCTTGGGTGGAAACTACAATGGAATTGTGGAATTCTTAATTTTGCTGAGGCACATTCTTAATTTGTTGAGACACACAATAGACCAAAAGGCTCAGTAATCTTTATTTATATTTTTTTGATCCATTTGAGTTAGTAAAAACCAAGAGACTGGACTAATTGAAATCTGTTGGGGTGTTGATAGGTGCATAAGATTAATGAAAAATTGCATCATTAATCAGCTGATGTCTTGGCAACTACTAAGAGGTTGGATGGATCTCAGATGACTAATCTTTTGGAAAGGCTTAGCAGATCAGTTGAGGACATAATGACCACTTGAAATTTGATCAGGTGACAGCTAAAAATAGATTCTGAGAAGTAATCAATTAAACTATAAAAGGGATTAGTTATGTTTGGGTTAGTGAAAATCAGTTAGAGTACAAGATTTTTTAATGGAGTGAAACTGGCTAAGTTTTAGATGCTGATGCATAACATCACCTCCTTCCAGGAGAGGAGTTTTCTGATACCTTCTGGGTTCCCCTGCAGCTCCAGTACTGATCAATGATGGCAACATCATCAAAGTTGGTGTAAGGTTCCCAGGTGTTGTGTTTGGCATCATAACCTTTCCACCTGACTGAATAAAGGCAATTTGGTTCATCTCCATCATGGTCAACAATAGCTTCAACTTAATAGGATTCAGAAGTAACTGGGTCTTGAGATATAAGCTTGAGTGAAGAAGGTGGAAAGTTCTTGGGTAGCAGTGCTCCAGTAATGTCCTGAAGTACATAATATCCTCCAGTGGTACTTCTGACAACTTTGAATGGGCCTTCATATTTGGGGTCAAGTTTAGATTGTTGGATTGGGTCTAGTGTCATGACATATGACCCATCTGGGAAGCTGCTGTTCCTGTGTCTTGAGGCGTTGGATGAAGTCATCTTTTGCTGTAAGGCCTTACTTCTGGTACTGATAACAGGGTAGACAATATTGGTGAGATGCTCAGGCCGGTTCTTTATCTTGTCTGTATTCTAACTTGCTAACTCTGTATTCTGGTAGTCCCCAAAGTGGTTATCTTCTCCTAAACATCAAAGAAAATGGCAATGATCCATGTAGAGCAACAATTTTGGTGCTGGTAGCATACTGTATGGTGGAAATGTACTTGTCCCAATTCTTCTTGATACCTTTGATGGATTAACTGATGATGTTCACTGAGGTCTGAGCATGTCTTTCAGCAAGTCCATTAGCTTAGGGATGATATGGAGTGATCAGACAGTGATCAATGGCGCTATTCTGGCACATATTATATTGTACAGTTGACATTCACTGCAAGACTTCACAAATTCTAAGCAGTCAGCTTTGATATTCTGCTGGTGATATTCATCAGATTGTAGCTCCTTCATCAGTGTGTCAGCTCCAAAGTAGCCAAGTGAATGACTCCTCTGTATTAATGTTTTCCTTTCATAAGCATATGGGATTTTCCAGGTTGCTGAATCCAGTTGTGGGATTATTTTGGAAGTTGTAGTTAGCTTACTGATTATATCAGTAATCACATGTCCCTCCCAAGGTGAAGTTGGGAAAAGTCTTGAAAGGTGGACAGTCCAGATGTTGAGGATTCCTAGGCAATAAATAATGTTATATTCATAATTGAGTAGAGTATCAAGCCAGTTGGTAAGCATTGGAGTCAGGGTCTTTTGACTATGGATATAGACAAGGGCTTGGTGGTTGGTTTACAAAGTAAAAGGGCTACCCCATAAGTACTGATGAAACTTTTTCAAGGCAAAGACTATGGCAAGTAGCTCCTTCTTGGTGGTAGAGTAGTTTCTCTCAGCAGGTTGTAGGGATCTGGCTTGAAAAGAGATCCAGTGAGGTGGATTCTGGTTCTCATCCTGGAATAGGACAGCCCCTAACCCAACATTAGATGCATCTGTAGCAACAACAAAGGTCTTGGTAGAATGGTGGGGGTGCTTGTGGGAGCAATTGGCAGAGTGACTCAAATGCTTAGTCATGAGCATTGTTCCAGGCTGAGGGAAGATCAGGACTATGGCGTAACGCATCCAAAGGGGCACTCAGAGAGGGCATGAGAGGAATGTGTTCCCTGAAATAGTTGAATACTCCAAGATAATGTTGGAGTTGCATAGCGCTTGTAGGTTTTGGCCATTTAGGAATATTGACCAGTTTGAAAGGGTCACGTTGGTGGCCATCTGGTGTGACTATGAATCCAAGTAGATTGATTTTTAGGCAAGCAAAGCTGCACTTTTCAGCATTAAGAATCAGTTCAGCAGCTGTCAGTCTATTGATTACATCAATGACATGAGCTGCATGATCATCACAGCTTGTGGAAAATATATGACATCATCAACAAATACTAAGGCATATGGTGCATTCTTGAGTCTTATAGTCATAACTCTCTGGAACTTGCTGGTAAGCGCCTTTAGGCCAAATGGAGCTCCCTGCAACATCCATTGAATATTACTCCAAGTAAAGGCAGACTTATGCTGATGATCAGGATGGATCTGGAATTGGTGATATGCATCCTTCAAGTCCAATTTGAAGAATACTATTGCACCTGATAGTGAGGAAAAGATACCCTGGATTCTTGGATTTAGAAATTTATCATCTTGGAGAAGTTTGTTTAGAGGTCCAGGATCCAAACTGGGTCTCTTCAGAATTGGATTTTCATCAGCATCATTCTTAGATGCAAGCATTAAAGGGCTGTTGAATGTTGTATTGACAGGAGCTTGAGTGATAATTCCATTGTCAGCCCACTTTTGGACTATTTCACCAACCAAGTGTTGACTAGAATGTGGAATAGGGTATTGGCTCCTCCAGGTTGACTCACCAGGTGGGGCTTCTAGTGTAACAATGGATTCTGGAATAGTGCCAAAACTGTTGCTGGAGATGGCTTGGTTTCTTTCAATGGCTGGCTGAATATTCAATTTGATTGATTAAGAATATGCTTAAAAAGTTGGGGTTGACTCCTCTGCTTCTGGATGGGGAGAGATAATCTCTGGAATCTGATCTATTATGGGCAACTGAGACTTAGTGACTTCAGGTTATGAAACTGGTAGTCCACCAATGTGAAAGCCAGGTTTGGTTATGGTGTTTAGACCAATGACTACCTGAGGTCCATCTGGAATGTCAATAACTTCCATTTGATGGATTATAGTGATTGAACCACAAAGAATGCTGATTGAGTTGGTGATATCAATTTTTGGGGTTGAGAGGTCCTTAGCTGCAAATATGAATTTTCCTGGTCACTTTTCTATTTCCAAATTGAGTTCTTTGACTACATTAGGTGATACAATAGAGTGGGATGATCCAGTATTCAGCAATGCTACATATGATTGGCCATTGGGCTTGAGTGGCACCTCTATAGCTTTTGGCTGCCCAATTGGTTGCTTTTTTCTTGAAAAGTTGCAATTTTAGCCAGAATTTCAAAGAGGTTGTGATAATCTGGAACTGTAAGCTCTTCATATGCTTCCTCATACCCTGACATTTCATTGGTTGAAGTTGTTGCAATATTCTGAGGAGTATTGGAAGTGATGTGGAGAACTAGAAGATTTACATGTTATTCACTTGTAGATTTATTGATCAAAAGTATGGTATTTATACTTTTGATAAAGTAGAAGAAAACAAACGTGTAGAGTTTGTTAAGGAAGGTCCCAAGAATATGTGTGCAAAGTTTGGGGTCTTTTGGACGACTTTGAGAAAAATAATAATCTGGGTACCTGACAATTTGGTGAAAATATTCTAAGTAAATCCCGACAAGAAATCTAGTCAGGACAGAATGCTAATCACAGAATAAGATCTATGTGACTAAGTTAGCATGAATATTTAGGTGACAATTCAATAATTACAACAGAAGTTTCATGTAGGATCTGGGTAATCTTTGCCAATGGTGCAGAGTTCTACTCATGGCAGGCATGTGATCTATGTCCCATCTTTCTACATTTAAAGCACTTGTCATCAGCATATGGATTATCAGTTTTGGTGTTTTGCTGCTTTTCTGAGGTGTTTCCTGACTTGTTTGACTGCTTGGTGATGCCTTTGCATTTACTGGTAGAATGATAGCATTTTCCATGAAGCTCACAGTGCTTGGTAGCGGTTTACTGTTTCTTGGTCAAATGACTGGTCCCTTTTCTGGCTGTTGTGGGATCTTGGGTTGAGTTGCCTGAAGTCTGGCTAACAGCTGCAGTCAAGGTGATTGCCAGTGTACATATCCCTGAGATCTGGTCATAGGTACGTGCAGGGTTGCATGCTTTGACAATAGCAATATTGCTCTGTAGCTGGTGTGAAAAGTTTGAAAGAAAATGAGCAGTAAGCAATGGATTATCATCACTAACTCCAGCTAATCTCATTTGTCTTTGGAATCTATCACAGAAGTGTTGCACAGATTCACCTTTTTGCATTTTAGTTTTCCATAAGTCACAGCTTAGATGCGCTTTCTTGAGGGGATCTTCAAAATGGCTGCAAAAGCAGTTCTGGGCAACTTTCCATGTACTATTGGAAGGAATGTTCACTTCAACCCAGTCAGCACCTTGCATGGTGAGACAGAGAGGCAGAAGTCTAGCCCAATTGGTGTTGGGTTCTAGCTGGTGTGCAGCTAAGAAATAACCAAGCTTGTAAAGAGACTCAATTGTTGTTGGGTTCTAGCTGGTGTGCAGCTAAGAAATGACCAAGCTTGTAAAGAGACTCAATTGGTGTTGAGCTCTAGCTGGTGTGCAGCTAAGAAATGACCAAGCTTGTAAAGAGACTCAGTAGGATTCTTTATGGCATTAGCTCCTTCAGCATAAAGAGGCAAGGATTGTGGGACAACCACCAGGGCAGGTCTGGAGGGAGATGCAGATCTGGAGGATCCAAAGGCATGACTTCTTGGTGGCTGATGCAAAGCAAGGCTTGGTGGATTTTCAATGCTGTCATTTACAATTGCAACATTCTCCAGTGCTTCTTTGACAATTTCAATTTCATCTTGGTAACCAGAAAAAACTTCAAGAAGTTTATCTCCACAATGATTGTCAGATCTTGTCTTGGCAAGCTTTGAATGCTTAAGCATCAAAGTGTATCTTTGATGCGTGATGTTTTCAGGCTGTTCAGTTTGTTCTTCCTGAATTCTGCAGGCTTCTTCTAACATGGAGAGATTTGGATTGCTTGCTGCTGTGGACATATTGTAAAGCAGTTGAATGTAATGGAATTCAACAAAAAAGATGATATATCCAAGAGAAAAGTGTAATAAAACTCTGGAATGAGTCAACTGAACCTAGGTGACAACTAAGCACAGAGTCTAAGAATTGCTAAGGGTGACATAGGTACTAGCAGAGAGGTTCTGGTCCAATACTGGTTTTGTAAATAGTTGAGTTGGGCTATAAAGGCAACAGAGTTGGTTTGCAATACAGGCTAGGCTTGGTGTTCTGGGGAATGCTAGATATGCTAGGCTTGGGTGGAAACTAGAACAGAATTGTCAAATTCTTAATTTTGCTGAGGCATAATCTTAACTGTGTTGAGACACACACTTAACCTAAAGGCTCAGTAATCTTTATTTATATTCTTCTGATCAAGTTTAACTAGTAAGCCCCAAGAGACTGGACTAATTGAAATTTGTTGGGGTGTTGATAGATGCATAAGATTAATAAAAAATTGCATCATTAATCAGCTGATGTCTTGGCAACTACTAAGTGGTTGGATGGATCTCAGATGACTAATCCTTTGGAAAGGCTTAGCAGATCAGTTGAGGACATAATGACCACTTGAAATTTGATCAGGTGACAGCTAAAAATAGATTTTGGGAAGTGATAAAATAAACTATAACAGGGATTGGTTATGTTTGGGTTAGGGAATATCAGTTAGGGTACTAGATTTTCTCACAGAGTGTAAATTGGCTAAGTTTTCAATGTTGATGCACAACACTTCTTTGCAGAAATGCTAAAGAAAATGTCTACAAATATTGTCAACAATAAATGGAGGAAATAGTCTTAGTACTACTTAAGGGTAGCCAGTTGCCACTACACCAGGATGTATGGGAAGAAGTGAGAAACAGCAGGCACAAGGACATTGAGACACCTCCAAGTTGTTGGAAGAAAGACACTGAGCCAGATACACCTCTTCAGGGGTAGGTTTTGATGGAGCTACCAATGCAGTAGGAGGTTGGGCAAAGGCATGAAATGATGGTTAATATTAGGTATCAGTCTATACAGGATGATATTAAGAATCAATTCAAGTCTGACAAGGAATAAGCCAATGAGCATACCATAATAGTGAGGGATTAATGAGAGTGCAGAATCTGGAGGTGAGCAAAATGAATGAAAGCCAATAAATCAGTGCTTCAGGGGCAATAGATACTCAAAATTTAGCCAAGTTTTTCACCACAAATTGGGTGGAATTTGTTCTACAGAATATATTTGAGCTTCCTGCAGGATTATAATCCCTCCCTCACATAATGTAGATCATGTTATGGCCTTTTGACTGGATCATCACTCAGCTTTTTGATAGGGTTGCTATAAAAGCCACTCCTGAACAAATGACCTTTCTTTTTGCAGTTCTCATCTGTGTAGTTGTTCCTTTCTTTGAATGCTTTGAATACCTTCTTTGGTGTCCAACTTTGCTTATTAAGGCAAAATCTTTTATTTTCTTATTTGATGGTAATACTTGTGATCCTTCATGCAGTAGCCTTCTGCTCTCATCATTAAGTGTCAATACAAATCTGGACTTCAGGATCTGTACTAGGCTTGAAAACCTGTCTGTCAGGCTATTGAGGAGTATGGCTATCATATCTTCAGCAGTAACTTCCACCCTAACTGATTTCAGCTCATCCACCAGCATTGTGACCTTATGAATGAAGCTTTTCACAGCTTCTCTTTGGAGCATCAATACTGTGAGGAATATTTTTCTTGAATACAACATTTCATTAGCAGAACTTGCTTGATAGGTGTCTTGGAATACATTCCATGCAATCTCAGCAGTAGGGCTCTTAAACATAGAATTACCAATCTATCCTTCACATTAAGGCATCTTGGATTTGTTGTAAGATTCTTGGAGATATTAGAAGTGATATGGAGAACAAGTAGATTATGTGGCTTTCACTTAATGATTTATTGAGTGTAAAAGTAGTATTTATACTTTTACCTGGTCTTGACATTACAAACACGTAGAATAGACTTGTTTCGTTGGATAGTGCCACATTGAGCCATGAGTGCCAAATGATGCCATAGTGTGCCAGAGAGGTCAAGTGAGCCTATACTTGGCCACAGAGTGTGAAACATAGCTCTGCATCTTCATGTAAAGCAGCCCTTTGTGTTTCACCCATTGCGCAGGAGAAAATCCATTTTTTGACCTTTTTTTGTGGACCAATGTAGCTCAGGATGTGAAAGAGCACAGCAGAACGGAAGATATGCATCTGGTACCCAATACCCATGGCACTCTGAATCCAGCTCCTGTAGCTTGTATCATGTCACAAAAATGAATGGCATTATCTTGGTCCACTGGTATTATCTGGCACTATATTTAAATATTAGCCCTAAAGTAAGATCTATACAAAGCACTTATAGTGCCAGATAGTACCAGTGGACCAAGATAGTGCCATTCATTTTTGTGACATGATACAAGCTACAGGAGCTAGATTCAGAGTGCCATGGGTATTGAGTACCAGATGCATATCTTCAATCTGCTTTTGCTCTAACACATCCTGCACAACATTGATCCAAAAAAAAAGGTCAAAAAATGGATTTTCTCCTGCGCAATGGGTGAAACACAGGGGCTGCTTTGCATGAAGATGTGGAGCTATGTTTCACACTCTGTGGCCAGGTAGAGGCTCACTTGGCCTCTCTGGCACACTAGGGCATCATTTGGCACTCATGGCTCAATGTGGCACTATCCGATGGAACAAGTCTAATAGGTTAAGGAAGGTCCCAAGAACATGTGTGCAAAGTTTGGGGCTGTTTGGACAACTTTGAGAATTTTCATGTTCTGGGTATATGGTATTTTGGTGAAAATATTCTAAGTAAATCCCAACAAGGAATTTGGTCCGTATTCTCTAGGATTTGAGGGTAATGATCTAAGTGACTAAGTTAGGTAAATATTTAGGTGGAATTACAAATTCTTACAACACTCCCACTCAGCTAAATGTTCATACTGACTAGTCCTAATTTTGACCTAAGATATTCAAACTTGTCTCTAGCTAATGGTTTGGTAAATATGTCTGCAATCATTTCATCTGTAGGACAGTAGACTAAGCTAACTAAGTTATTCTCTATAGCTTCACATATGAAATGATGTCTAATATCTATGAGCTTAGTTCTAGCATGAAAAGTTGGATTTCTACCTAATTGCATACATCCTTGATTATCTTGAAATAAAGTTATAGGCGTTTTGTGACATAGGCCTAAATCTGTAAAGAGCTTTCTTAACCACATTGCTTCTTTTGTAGCTTCACAGATGGCCATATACTCTGCCTCTGTGGTGGATAGTGCTACGGTTGGTTGCTTTCTTGAATTCCATGAAATTGCTCCTTCACAGTAAAGAAAGGTGCATCCTGTGGTGGATCTTCTGTCTTCCAAATTTTGTCCCCAGTCAGCATCAGATTATCCCGCAAGATTCTGTTCTGAGTCCTTATAAGTGTATCTTAAGCAGATATCAGCAGTTCCTTTTAGGTATCTAAAAATCTGCTTAACTGCTGCAATATGATCAGATCCATAGTTCTGATTATGTTGGCTGACAACTCCCACTGAATGCAAGATATCTGGACGTGTTCCAAGCATGATATACATCAGACTGCCGGTTATAGATTGATAAGGAAAGTCAGGGCTTTCAGATGGCACCAAGCTCTCTTGATTTGATTGAGATTTGACCAAGTTGAGGTTTGTCTCCCTTGGGGTAGCTGCCAGTTTACAGTCTTCCATTTGGTACTTCTTTAGTATATCCTGAATATACTTGGATTGGCTTAGGGTGATAGTCTGGGTACTTCTGTCTATGGAGAACTTAATCCCTAAGTAGTAACTAAGTCCTCCTAGATTGGACATCTTGAACTCCTTAGAAAGGCTGGATTTAGTCTCTTCCAATGTTTCTAGGTTATTGGCAGCTATAATAGGATCATCCACATATAGAGCTAATAGGACTGGATTTGCTCTATCTGGCTTATAGTATATACTCTAGTCAGCATTACTTCTTTTGAAACTCAAAGATTCCAAATAAGAATCTATCTTGCAATTCCAGGCTCTTGGTGATTGTTTGAGACCATGTAGTGACCTTTCAGGCTTACAGACCAAATGGGGGTTATCTTGGTCAACAAACCCATCAGGCTGGTCTATATACATGTCCTCATCAAGTTCTCCATTCAAAAATGCAGTTTTTACATCCATTTGATGAATAAAAAACTTATATTTGGCTGCAATAGCCAATATTAATCTGATGGAATTAAACTTGGCTACCGGTGCAAAGGTCTCAGTATAGTCAAGTCCTTTTGTTTGAGAGTATTCTTTGGCTACAAGTTTTGCTTTGTATCTTTCAATTGTACCATCAGCCTTGTATTATGTCTTGAAGACCCATCTGCATCCAATTGATTTTTGGTTGATTGGTAATTTGACTAAATCTCAAGTTTGATTTTCTATTAGGGCCTGATATTCCTCAGTCATTGCAGATCTCCAAAACTTTGTCTGAGGGCTATTTAGGGCCTCTTTTACAGTCTGGGGTTCATCAATATGGACTGAATAGGCATAGACTAAGTTTGTACCTTCATTGATATAGTAACTTAGACTATTTCTTGTCCAATTGGATCTCTGGGCATTTGGTACTGGAATGATCACTTCTGGGATATTCCTGGGCACTGATTCTGGCTGAACCATGGTTGTAGAGTCCTCTTGAGTGAAAAAATTTTCACTGTTTTGCTCAAATTCAATCCTGACAATTGGTGGACTTGAGATCAAATTTTTGTCATCATCTGATGTCATTTTTTGTGAAAATTTTGAATTTTCATCAAACAACACATCCCTGGACTTGATCAGCTTCTTTGCTTTGGTATTGTAGAGTCTGTATGCCTTACTCTCATTGCAGTAGCCCAAAAATATGCATTTTACACTTTTTGGCTCAAATTTTGACTGATTTTGGGCCAGTTTTTTGGCATATGCTGTACACCCAAGTATTCTTAGATGTTCTGCACTTGGTCTGTATTCATGCCAGGCTTCAAATGGAGTATAAGCACAAAGTATTCTGTTATAACTCCTATTTTAAGGTATACCGCAGTGGCAACTGATTCCGCCCAAAAATCATAGGATAATTTTTGATCATGGATCATAGATCTTGCCATATCAATTATTGATCTGTTAGCTTGTTCTGCTACTCCATTTTGCTGCGGGGAGTATGGTACAGTAGTCTCTTGCTTTATCCCATGAATTTTGCAGAAGTGGATGAAGAGTTTGAGGTATATTCTCCACCATTGTCAGAGCGTATTTTCTTGATTTTTCCACCAGTTTCTCTCTCAACCATGGCTTTAAACTCCCTGCACTTAGACAGAGCTTCTTCCTTTCTCTCCATGAAGTAGACCCATGTGTATCTTGTATAATCATCAATAAAAGTGATTAAATACTTCATCCCGCCTAAGGATAAATTTTGCATGGGTCCACACAGATCTGAGTGAATTAGATCTAATTTTTTCTTAGTTTTGATTAACCCAGAGCTCTTAAATGGTTGTCTGGCTGGTTTCCCATATATGCAGGCTTCACAGTGCTCTAAACTAGCTGGGGGATCAGTTATCACTCCAGAAATCAGCTGATCTTTGATCATTTTGCGCAAATAATCAAAATTGATGTGTCCAAATCTCCTGTGCCAAAGCATTGGTGTTTCTTCATTTAAGTAACTTATATTGGCATCCAGATATGATGGAATATAAGTCAACTTGTATAGATTCTGATCTCTGATGCCCAAGGGAATATGGGCACCATTTTGATCAGTGATCCTGCATCCAGAATTGTCAAAACTGAAACTGAGTCCTTCTGCTGTGGCCTTGCTTACGGAGAGTAGGTTCTTGGCTATTTCTGGTACATAGAGTACTTCTTTAAAGGTCAGTGTATGGCTTCCTTCACTGCTTCTTAGGTTTACTTGGATAGTTCCTTCTCCCACTGCATCAAGTGTTCTATTGTCACCCATGAAAACCTTCTTAATTGGAATTTCTTGATATTGGGTAAAAAGTTTTTTTGGTGTGTAAAGTGTTGAGAAGCTCCAGAGTCAATATACCACATCTGAGAATCCTTGTTTGTGGTCATATTTAGTGCAGATATGAATAGTCTATCTTCAGTTGTTGCAGCATTTCCATATTCAGTCCTCTTTTGCTGATAATCTCTCTTTTTGAGACACCATCCTGATGTGTGTCCTTTCCTTTTGCAGTAGTTGCAAAACAGGTTGCTGTTGCCTTTGTAGGGTCTTGGGTACCTCCTTTGTTAGCTATCATTGCTTATTAAGGCATTTTCTTCTTCCTTCTTATTGGTGCTTGATTTTCTTAATTCTTCATCTAGGAGCCTTCCAAATACGTAATTTAAGGTCAAATCTTCAGTTCTGGACTCTAGGGCTGATACAAGGCCCTGTAACTTGTCTGTCAGGCTATTCAGGATGGTAACTATCACATCCTCATCAGTAGTTGGTACACCCACAGATTTCATCTCATCTACCACCAGGGTAATTCTGTTAATTAGATTTTTCATTTCTTCTCCTGGCTGCATCTTTGTAGTAAAGAATTTTTGTCTCAGATACATTTTCTTAGCAGCTGAACATGAGTGGTAGGTGTCTTCTAATGCTTTTCAGGCGTTCTTTGCCGTTTTTGCTCTTGAGCATTGAATTAGCAATTTGTCCTTGACATTAAGGCAAATGCAGTTAAAGGCACTTTGCTCTTTCTTCTGGTACTTTAAGACTTCCTCTCCCACGTTTTTAGGAGGGCAGTCTTCTCCCATGACAATATCCCAAAGGCCTCTTTCTTGTAGCGGTATCTCCATCTTCACCTTCCACACTTGGTAGTTAGATCCATCCAACTTTTCAGCAGAGCAAAAAATTCTAGTAATAGCAGTAGTAGACATTGCAGAGAGTGACAGCTTGGGGCTCATAAACTGTTGTAAGAGTCTTGGAGATATTGGAAGTGATTGGGAGAACAAGTAGTTTATGTGGTTTTCACTTAATGATTTATTGAATGTAAAAGTAGTATTTATACTTTTACCTGGTCCTGGCATTACAAACACGTAGAATAGGTTAAGGAAGGTCCCAAGAACATGTGTGCAAAGTTTGGGGCTGTTTGAACAACTTTGAGAATTTTCATGTTCTGGGTACCTGGTATTTTGGTGAAAATATTCTTAGTAAATCCCAACAAGGAATTTGGTCAGTATTCTCTAGGATTTGAGGGTAATGATCTAAGTGACTAAGTTAGGTGAATATTTAGGTGGAATTACAAATTTTTACAATAGTATTCACATCAAATGAATGTGAATGCTGTATTTCTGAATGAAAAACTCAATGAGAATGTGTATATGGACCAGCCAGATGGACACAGTGACACAGATAGCCCCTATTTAGTTTGCAAACTCAAAAAGTCAATATATGGCCTGAAACAATTGCAAAGAGCATGGAATTGCAAGATATATGCATTTTTGGAATCTATGATTTTACAAAGAAGTACAGCTGACTTGTGTATCTATTATAGGCCAGAGTGAACAAGCTCAGTTCTATTAGCTATAGATGTAGACAATCTCATATAGCCATCAACAACCAGAAGACACTTGAAGAAACCAAATCCTGTTTATCTGCGGAGTTCAAAATGTCCAATCTAAGAAAACTAGTTACTGCTTGGGAGTATCAATTACTGTGGACAGAAGTGGACAGACCATTACTCTGAGTCAGTCTGAGTAAGTCCAAGATATACTCAAGAGGTACCAGATGGAAGACTGCAAACCAGCAGCAACCCCAGTGGAGACAAACCTTAACATGGTCAAAAATCAACCAAATCAGAAGCACTTAGTCTCATCTGAAAGTCAAGAGTATCCATTTGAGTCTATGGTTGTAGCCTGAAGTATATCATGCATGGAACCCAACCAGATATTTCATATGCAGTGGGAGCTCTCAGCTAACATAATCAGACCTATGGTCCGGATCATTTTTCAACAATTGAGCAGATTTCCAGGTATTTATAAGGAACTGCTGATATCTGCTTAAACATACATATACTGTTGTGAATTGTAATTTTACACCGGAGTATCTACATTAGTCACTCTGATTCTACATGGTAAACTTCAATTATTCCATGACCCAATGTCTTGTTGGGACTTACATGGAATATTTTTACTAATTTATCAGGTACCCAGAATATGACTTTTCTCAAGACTGTCCAAAAGACCCCAGACTTTGCACACATATTCTTGAAATCTACCTGATGACATTCTACAAGTTCTTTGCAAAGACTTTGTAAAAGTATAAATTCCACTTTTGAAATCAATAAATGATCAAGTGAAAACCAAATAATCTACTAGTTCTCCCAATCACTTCCAATACCTCACAAAATCTCACAACAAACACAGATGTCACTTAAAATTCATGATTCCCCCTCTACCCCTCAGATTTCTCTTTTCTAAAGAACACAGATCTTGATTTCTACTTGTCTTGAAAAAGGATATCAGCGTGATGATATAGTTTAGAAATTTTGATAACTTTAGTTGGCTTCTTTACTTAGTGAATATATAGGTAATACTTAGTTTGAACACATATTTTACCAACTGGTGACTTTCCCTCTTCTGCCCTTGAAGAGTTTCTTCACTCCGCAAGAACTATCTTCTTGTTTGCGTACTTTGTCTTTTATTGATCCTTCCCTTCAAACATATTTAAAAATTACAATCTCGCTACGAAAAATATTTGATGAAGGCCAGCAGAATGCCAGCAAAATACCATATGAGATCCAAGTTTCCTTAAAGCTACAACTTTCAACATTTGGGGTTACAGCTACTTTGAGGGCATGTGGATTTATGGAAGGGCCAGTGTCGCATAAACCCTAATACCGACTCTGGTGGCAACCAGAACAATCTTCCGTGAGTTAAAATTATTTGAAAATTTTGATGAAATTGACCGGCTGAATCCCGGCTAAATGCCAGCTGAATACCGTCAAGTAAAAGTGAAAAATCCAAGTTTGAATCTTTTCATAGGGAACAGTGGCTACGGCTTCTCTGTTAAGTTGAACCGAAACCCCCTTTTGTTGGTGGTCAGGTATACTACTCAAAATCGATTTGACAATTATCGTGATTGCCATTCATACTTGCTTAGAAGGTTACGCAATGATAATGGATCACACGCTGCTAAATTTCGGAATATTTGTGGTGTAATGATCCGGAGTTTCAGGACTGTGTTTTTATGGATACAATCTTGTTGCAACATTCGGAAATTAATCCCCTATTCATGAACAGGAAGCTCCGCTTGCCGAGAGACCGACAGCGCAAACACCATATTATCTTTTGAGCCAATGGGAATAAGTACATTGGCTTTATAAAGTTTTCGATAAGATAGTTGAAAAATGCTACTACTATGTTTGCGTTAGCGCAACCATTTCTGTGGGTTCCACTGGGAATATAAACTTTCGTTTTGGCTGCATCTACCTGAAAGGTTGGCTACAAGAATAACAGCTCAATTGAGACCGATGGTGTTTATGCAGAGAATCGATGTCATGGCCTATTCACTGTGCATGGCGGAGATCAAAAATGGTGACGACTCCAGTAATAGATGTAGTCAGAGAGCTGTATTAAGGAGCATTTAGTAGTCCATGCCAACTCCCTAGTTAATAACTTATCTATAACTCTAAATGGCATCACCATAAATGGGCGATTCTATCGATCGTTATTTCACAAAATATTTCCACCTCGAAGAATCCAGAAGTATTGGAATAGAACATTCTATATTTCACTAATTTGGCTAGCGTATCCTGCATCTAATATGTAATATCCATTAGATATGCAGGACTAAATTGGTAGTTAGATAGAATAACCCAAGAAGGATTCCGTTGTAGCAACTATCGTTTATCTGAATTCCAATGAATTTTGGAATTGAAGAAATCACTTGGAAAAATCAATATGCTTTACGTGATCATGGCCTAATCAGGCTGGACTAGCACCGACTTGATCAACGTCATAGACAAATACGGTGAGGAGATAGACGCGTTGTCAGAGTGGAGCAGCATTTCCTGTCAGAATCTATACACGTCTAAGTGTTCCTAGACATAGTCGCATCACACATGTAGAAAAGGCAACCCAATATGCGCACAAGTTTGGATTCTTACAATCAGCATACGAGATAGAAAATATCACATTTGTTGTAGTGCTGGAATCATCTTTTGCAGTAGATGAAGAGTCGCATCACATCTTTGAAGCATTATTGCACTGAATACGGGATCTAATACATATATTGGAATCGGGCCTATCCAGATGTATGAAAACTGACCATGTTAAATGTGCATCCCGATTCATGTGATGTTAACTTGTTCTTGCCACCAATAACTGGTGTCCCATGTTTTGCCACCAGTGTCACATCCATTCCGAACGCGTTTACTCTAGGCATGATGAATGCAAATACGTGTACTGCACGCGATTATCCCGGTTCATAAATATGTTTGGAATGGTCAGCGAAAATGGAATCTACAATTGGAATAGTCGGGCCAACACCGGTAGTTGTCTACAGCGCAATAAGCGATCTCAAAATTCTGGAAAACGTTGTAATCAGTCTTCAATAGTAGTGGTAATAGTGCCACTCATCGCTGGTTATCCAAATTTTTATTTTCATACCCAGCATGTGTATGGTTTGTAATTCAAGCTGATTTTGGAATGTAACTTGATCAATATTGATATTCGATGAGGTACATGAATATATTTGATCAAGTTGCGCTGTTTGGGATTATTCTTCATAGGGTCACTTGAGGAATCATGATGGAGCTTGATCAACCTAGATTTGTTGCATGATATGGTGTATCGTATAGAGGAAGGCTCGGGTAAGGTCTGTGTAGAAATAGATTAGAAACCTCTTTAATCCCTATTCTACAAAGAGATGCTATGGATTTATCGTGTAATCACTAGAGCTTGCCATCGACATGTTGGCAAAATCAATATCCTCAAGGTGGCTGATATTTTGGGCCCTTCTCACCAGCCGAGTCTTGACGTCAAATCAATTAGTATCAGATATTCTAGGTATTCACTTACAAGTAAAGTTGTGACATCGGTCACTCTCAACAGCGGTAATGCTAATACTGAGTATACACAGTGTAGCAAAGGGGTATACCGTAATGCTTTATGTGCAACCATTTAATATTGGTATCAAGCAGTTGAGCAGCCTTTACGTCTCTTAGGGTACTACTGCTTGTTGAGAAATGTTGAGAAGATTAGGGACCCTCCACCTCCTTCGGAATAATTAGATCGAACATATCAATTATGACTAAATTAGCTTCTCTGATATCCTCGGGTTTACAATCTAGGTAAGCGCAGCAGTAAGTGAATCTAGATCAGCAATCTGGTGGACTCAAGAAGCCACAAATATTATCCCGAAAGTAGGGTTAGCTTCCTAAGACTAATATCTCAATTATTGGGTATTCTCATCGCTCATACCCCCTTACTCAATTAGCATTTCTGATGATTCGCATGAGCGCTATAAAAACCATTTATAGTTGAAGTGAATTAATGCGGGACTAATTAGGGAAATAGATCTAGTAAAACTAAAATTTGTGACCCTTCTAATTGGATCAGGGATTATCTGGTGACATTTCAGAGAAGCCCACCAAACCTCCACAATGGACCTACTTTAGATCGAGTAAGTTCCACCAGCGTAAGTAAATTTTCCCGTTCTTGTATTACGTATCTGAGGTGTTCATTTACAACCGGGTTTGAAGTGGAACTCACCAAGCATATAACATCGGTTCCTTCTTCAAGGGAAGTACCTTTTCTGAAGAAAGGCCTATCTGTCAACATTAACTTATTTTCGATATGTAGCAGCATGTTCAATTGTGCTCTGCTAAGAGAAATCCGAAACTCTTATTCCATACTCCGCCTATAGAGTATCCGCTTACATCTACCGCCAACGTTCCGATTGCATGGTCAACATTCTAGAAACTCACTCATATGGATATTGACGAGTTATTTGAGCCCTTTAAACTTATCCGAAGTTAAATCTGGCCCGTGTCGTAGCAGTTGAAATAAGTACAATCTCGATATCGTTTTCGATATGCAGCAAGTCAGAATATTCCCCTTAAGTCTGCGCGAAGATTCTGCTACTCGGTCTTCGTGATCAACGTTCTTGATTTTTTTGTAGACATACTTCCATATATGTAAGTGATAATCAATAGCCAATATTGGCATTACTAAAAATAGCACCAAAGAATCTAGATTATACAATAGGGACGTCACGATCGAAGGTTCTACCGAAGGGGGGGTTGCGAGTAGCTACCAATCGGGTTACAGGTTTCTTTAATTCCCTAGTGTGGTGAGCTCCTTTTTGTTAATTGATTCATAATCATCTTGTCAATGCACGATGCGCGACTAGTATTCTTGAAATCCATCTACAAACAGACCACCTGGAAGAAATGAAGTAGGTCCCGGTAACTGCTATCCTCATATGTATTTCTGGCCTTTGGAGCGCTAAGCTTTGAGAGCATAACTCGAAATCGATACATCCAGGTTGACAAATGTTCCGCTGGACAAGTAGTTCCATCGCACATATCTCACACGCAGTGATAATTGTAGTAGCATTCACAACCAGTTTTCACGAAATGCTCCACCTATGAGCATTCAGCATACAGCGCGCATTGATTATCCCGAATGGCAGCCAATCGGCCATTACTTTTGTCAAGTGATTGAATCCAGAATCAGTATGTGCGCTTACCAAGGTCAAGTAACAAGGATCGAGCATTGAGATATTGCCTGATCCAAAATATTGATGGCATTGCAACCGCTACGGTTGGTATCTGCAATGAGTGTCTGTTGAAACAATTAGGTTTAAAATTTTATTTTCGACCGACATTTTGTGGTACTTATCGGTGATTCTAATCGAGACAAATAGATACATATCGAGAAAAGATACCCTGCAAACCAGAAATTCAGTCAATCAACTACAGCAAGACCATCAAAGGGTTATCTGAAAAGATATCGCAGGCCAAAAGATAGTCCAAATTCGATGTTGCATGTAATATATAAATGAATGAAGTGCCCCGAGACATCTATTGCAAGCGATGATTTTGACGAAATCATTTCTAAGATTTTCAGCGCTTGTGCTGGCGCTTGCAGCCAACAGTGCACCATGCGTGAATGCGCAACCGGTAATCAACGATGATAGAGCTGCAGATAGCGCATCATTTTTTTCCATGGAAACATCGCAAGAAATTGCCAATAAGCAATGTGCCAACAGCGATCTCAATCCCGGCGCTTCTAACTATTGGGTTCCTGTAGCAAACGCTGTCTACTATTATGAATGTGATGGAGATAATCCAGCCCAACTGACATGTTGCTCCTCAAATACATACTCGACCTTAGAAGTAGGACTTTGGGATACCACTCCGTGTGATACGAATGGCAATCCAGGCGTAAATGTTGATAACCTACCTGAGCCATGCCAACAATACTGGGAGCCGACCTCAGGTTCCGGATCCAGCAAGAAAGATTGTTCAGAACAACCTACGAAAGAGGAATTACAAACCGCTTATTCGGATTTAAACCCGATTGGTTCAGGTGTCTACTGCCCTTCGGCTTATAGCCCATTCAGATTAGTTTGGAATTCCGTAACTACAAGCGTTACTACAGAATGCTGTGATAGCGGATATGTATGTGGCCATGTGGGCGTCTCACTATCAAGTAACGGGTGCAATATTAAAAAAGATGATGTAAGAGAAGGGTGTGGGTACCTTCCCGAAAGCGTGTACCAAAACGCTTTGACCGCTTGTAATAGCAATTACGGTGGATACTACTGCGAATCCGATGACAGTCCATACACCTTCGTTTGCCCAACCGGTAGCTATCAAAATCCTCATTTATCATGTTGCCCTAGCAACAAAGTCTGCGGCTACACAGGATATACATCTTCGAATGCTTGCAACATGCCTGCACCGAATACACCATCCAGTATTGTACAGAGCAGCGTTGTTACTGAAGCGCCGGCGACTGCGTCTACAACCCCAATTGTTCCAAACCCAAATACTTCAACTTTGATTCCTGTCACTACCGCAGAACAAACAATGACAGGTCCGGAAAGCGTTGTAACTGAGGCGCCGACGACAGTGTTTGCAACCACAATAGTTCCAAATCCGAATACCTCAACATTGATTCCTGTAATTACCGTGGAACAAACAATAACAGGCCAGGAAAGTGTCGTAACAGAAGCGCCGACAACTTTATTTGAAACCGCAGTAGTTCCAAATCCGAATACTTCAACATTGATTCCTGTAATTACCGTTGAACAAACAATGACAGATCAGGAAAGCGTTGTAACAGAAGCGCCGACTACAGTGTTTGCAACCACAATAGTTCCAAATCCAAATACCTCAACATCGATTCCTGTCACTACCGTGGAACAAACAATGACAGCTCAAGAAAGTGTTGTAATTGACGCGCCGACAACAGTGTTTGCAACCACAGTAGTTCCCAATCCAAACACCTCAACATCGATTCCTGTAATTACCGTAGAACAAACAATGACAGCTCAAGAAAGCGTAGTAATTGAAGCGCCGACAACAGTGTTTGCAACCACAATAGTTCCCAATCCAAACACCTCAACATCGATTCCTGTCACTACCGTAGAACAAACAATGACAGCTCAAGAAAGTGTGGTAATTGAAGCGCCGACAACAGTGTTTGCAACCACAGTAGTTCCCAATCCAAACACCTCAACATCGATTCCTGTCACTACCGTGGAACAAACAATGACAGCTCAAGAAAGTGTGGTAATTGAAGCGCCGACAACAGTGTTTGCAACCACAGTAGTTCCCAATCCAAACACCTCAACATCGATTCCTATAATTACCGTGGAACAAACAATGACAGCTCAAGAAAGTGTGGTAATTGAAGCGCCGACAACAGTGTTTGCAACCACAATAGTTCCCAATCCAAACACCTCAACATCGATTCCTGTAATTACCGTAGAACAAACAATGACCGGTCAGGAAAGCGTTGTAACAGAAGTGCCGACAACTGTGTTTGCAACCACCATAGTTCCAAATCCAAATACTTCAACTTTGATTCCGGTCACTACCGTAGAGCAAACAATGACCGGTCAGGAAAACGTTGTGACTGAAGCGCCTACAACAGTGTTTGCAACCACAATAGTTCCAAATCCAAATACCTCAACTTTGAGTCCTATCACAACCATAGAACAAACAATAACAGGTCAGGAAAGTGTTGTAACGGAAGCGCCAACGACTATTCTTGAAACCACAATGGTTCCAGATCCGAATACTTCAACAATAACTCCAATTGTGACATCAATAATAACCCTAACTGATGAAGAGAGTACCATAACGTTAACTCCTACGACCATCCTCACCACAATCAAAGAAAAAAATTTGAAGACTGCAATTATCAGCCCCACAGTAATTCAAACTATTCGGGTTACCGCACTCGAAAGTACAAGTACCGCT